>WITN01000470.1:0-68895 GCA_015025155.1 Lactarius quietus
ACAAAACAGACCCCATTCTTCACGCTAATGGGGTATCATCCTAGAGATAAATGGGCGCCAGGGACAATCAACCTGCCCAGCGTATCTACCAGGTTAGAACAATTGATGGAAGCCCGTCGGAGCGCGCAGGAAAACATGATAAAGGCCCAGAAGTCATGGGTCAAGCACAAGGACACGCACAGATACGCCCTAGGGGACCAAGTATGGCTAGATGGGCACAATCTGCGAACCAATCAACCAACTCCCAAGCTGGCGCCCCGGAGGCAGGGTCCGTTTGAGGTCATACAGGTGATGTCCCCTGTGAATTACCGGCTCAAATTACCCCCGCAGTGGAAGATACATGACGTGTTTCACACAGACCTGCTGACACCTTACAAAGAAACATGCATGCACAGCGTAAACTACCTACGCCCACCACCTGAATTGGTTGAAGGCGTGGAAGAATACAAGGTCGAAAAAGTTATAGACTCCAGAAGGTCGGGACGAGGGCGCAAACTTCAATACCTCATCAAATGGAAGGGGTACGCGGACTCGGAAAACCAGTGGGTCCCGTGGGACGACGTCCATGCGGAGAAAGAGATAAGGAAGTTCGCACGACTAAATCCGAAGGCTGAGACTCACATAAAAGCAGCTTTGACAGGATCGTTCACTCCATCACCTCTCCTGCCTTCTCATCCAATGTCCAATGTCCCACTCACCATTGTCTCCCTTGACGAAATCCCCTACACCAACACCCTCACCACCTACGACCATAGCAACAATGTCAACGACCCCTTCTGCTCAGCCATGGCAGAGGTCCGAGCATTCGCCGAGCAAGACAGAGAAGAGCGAGAGCAGCAGGAGCAAGACCTCGCTGAAGCGTGCCGGCAATTCCCTACTCCAACCAGCGGACAAGTGGAAGAAGATGAGGGAGGACTACTCCCTCTTGAAGGAGGTAATGGAATCATGGAGACAGGATCAGGTAGTGAAGAGGACGGCAGCGGAGAGGAGGATGCGGATACAGCTGTTGATGGGGAGAGCATCGTCCAGCCCTCCACCGCAAATACCTCCACCACAGCCGTCGACTATATCGGCGACGACGATAGCGAAGACGAAGATGACGAGAGCGACGAGTCCTATCACATCGCTCGAGTCATCTGTACACGGTGCGACAATCCCCCAAATTACTGCCATTGTGCTCCCGCGCCTGTACCTTTCCAAGTCCACATCCTTACCGGCGAAGCCCACGATGAATCGCGCCGATCATCTCCAACTGCTGTTGTCTACGGACCAACGGCCGAACAAGGTTACGCGGCACGCGGCCTCCCACCATATTCTGAGGCATGAGACCCCTCACCGGTCCACACACGCGGAGCGTATGGCACGCGGATCCCTCTCCGTGCCATATCGCCTACTCCCGGCGGATTCATCCTCAACAACGGGATGAACTGGGTACCAATGGTCATCGAACACGAGGGACGTCACATCCCCGCCAAATATGTGCAGGTCAGGATGCTTGACAACCCGGAGGTGTTTGGGACGATGGGGAGGTATTCGCTGATATACTGTGCCGACATCCATGCAGAACCCTGCCGAGATATGGGACCAGCAGCTGAGTACAACAGAGACGAACTACAATATTTCCACGCTGACTTCCACGGGAAGCGACAGGTAGATGAGGCTCTTGCTCGACTTGGGGATATATCCCTCCAAGCCGAAGTGAGGCGCTACCGCGCATCCATGGAGGTCATCGCGGAACTCAAGGCGGCAATCAAGAAGCTCGAGGACGACATATACGTCCACGCAGACCGAGCACGACACTCAGCAGCTAGGTTGGGGCGCGCACATGCCCTTAGGAGGGTACGCGATGAACACGAGACAGACGTGGGATTAACCACGGTGACTAATTGGGTAGTTGAGCGTGGGCGCTCACCCTTGTAAAGGGGGTGATGTTATGAATTACCGTTTGGGTGAGTAAGCAGGATGACGAGTCGCTCCTGGGACTTACTCATGTGCTATTGCGTCTTCACTTTCTTCCTTACTCATGACGTCTCGTTTCACTTACTGAGGCATCGTCTTCTTACTCACGCTTACTATGTTGATTACTGATAGTTGTACTAGTGGCTTACTGATAGTAGTAGTAGTGGCAGTATTGCTGATGAAGGCATACTGCCAGCGTTACTTATAAGGCGGCTGTCGACTGATGTAGTCGGCAGCTTTACTCTTTTGTACCATCTCTCGAATCTACTTGGCTTCCACTCTCGAGAAGCTAGGGTCGAGGAGCGCTCCCTTAGGAAGGCACTTCCAGGTGTCCTTACGTCATCAGAGTCACGCCCGTGTGCATCGACTCACGTTGCTAAGTCGCTTCATTCTTCCACCGTGTAGTTTGGTCTAAGTCAGACCCCAGGTCAAGCAAGACCATAACACACGTGTTCATGCGGTATGGACTACCAAACAAAATTATCAGTGATTGAGATTCTAGATTTGCATCCAAGTTTACAAGAGAACTATGCAAACAACTAGGGATTACTCAAAACATTTCTACCACATATCACCCTCGTACAGATGGACAATTGGAGAGAACAAATCAGTGGCTCGAACAATATCTACGCTTTTGGGTAAATGAACGACAAGACAATTGGAATCTTTATCTTCCAATAGCAGAGTTCACACACAACAATTGGCCCAATGAGGCCACAGGACAGTCTCTGTTCTTCTTATTGATGGGACACAACCCTCGTGCTGATTGGAATTCCACGCCTAGTCCCATTCCGCAAGTGGCATTGCGCCTTGATCAGTTCAAACAAGCATGAGAACACACCCAAAGACAAATCATCAAGGCCCAGAAGTCATGGGTATCACATAAAGATATGCCCAAGTTCCAAATAGGGGATCGCGTATGGCTGGAGGGCCGTCACCTGAGGACGCATCAGCCAAGCACCAAGCTTGCGCCCAAGAGACATGGACCCTTCCAGATTGTCCAGGTGATGTCCCCTGTCAATTATCAATTGGAATTACCTGCCAAATGGGGCATTCATGACGTGTTTCACATCGATCTTCTCACCCCCTATCGTGAGACTTCCTTTCATGGACCAAATTTCTCAAGACCTCCCCCTGAATTAATCGATGGGGAAGAAGAATACGAAATTGAGAAGATTCTAGACCAACGGCAATTTGGCAGAACAAGGCGCAAACAATTCCTTATCAAATGGAAGGGGTACCCAGACTCGGAGTTGCAGTGGGTCAACGCCACTGACGTACATGCCCCTGATGCCCTAGCTGAGTTCAAGCGGCTCTTAAAGTCGACGCCCTCACACATAAAAGCAGGCCGGTCATTAGACGAAGCACATCAGTTCTTCCTTCGACGAACAATGACCACTTCCCCCGCTTCTACTCATCACAATGACATCTCTTCCAATGCTGTCTCTACCATCTCCTTACCTGAAGCCACAGCAGCCGAAGTCGCCGCTGCCTTTCGCTACATCAAACCAGGAGATTTCATCCCCAAAACCCCTGATGTATGCGGATACGACGCTGGAGGACTGGAGGAAGACTCATCAGAGGTGGAGGAGGAGCAGCTACTCGCATCGAGACAATCCTTGTTCCACAGACACTTATCAAGGTTCCAAGCGTCTACGACATCAGTGACATGGTCCGAGTTTGTGGATCTTGTAAGCAGACCGCCCTGTCATGTCCAGGCCACCCTGACTCCAACGACTCCCACATCCACTACGACTGTGGACAACTCATCCACAACTGTACATGTAATCACAACCCCGTCTTCGTCCCTCCGCTGCCAATGCCTCGATATATCAATGTCGACCCCCCTACCAATGTCATCATGGACCCTGTGATGTCCTGGGGTATTCATATCCGCGCCACCCTCTGAGCCCGGGAGGACGACTCTGACAAAGAAAACAAAGATCCCTGCAAAATACCGGGATCCCAAGATGAAGGGGTACCACTTGTGCCACGGAGGTCAAGGCAAGGAAGAAGAGCTGGTGTGGCAGCACCAAAAGAAAGCCCTTGTTTCCCAGACTATCGGGGAGGCAGAGTGCAAGCTGAGCAGCAGCGTAACCAGGACAAGGCTGATGCCCCCGATGGATTTGAACTAAACATTCCCCCCAGATACATCGCCTTCCGCATGACCATCAATGGTCACATTACAGTCGCCAAGTACATCCATGTGATGCCTGGCAACAACCCCATCGTATACGGGTGTATGGAGAAAGGGGGGGAGATTCAACAAGGTGAAGTCCATGCCGCTCCCGATTTCGATGCCGTGGATAACAACCGCCATTACACGCATGACCAATTGTGGTACTTGCAACAGGATTATGGTGATCACCATGGGGTCAACTTGGCCCTAGGGCAGATTCCTGATCGGTCGTTATGGGTGGAGGTCCTTTGTTACTGGGCTGTCACCAGTCGGTACTCCGAACTCACCGAGTGGATTACTGCTTTAGAAAATGAACAGTATGTGGTCAGTAATGAAGTCAGGAAGTGTACTTGCCGTCTGGAGGAGGCGAATGGTCTGCAGAGGGTCATGGACCAGGAGGTTTCCATTTGTGGAGGTGCGACAATTATCCCTTGGGTCTTTGAACGTGGACGTTCTACCTGAAAAAGGGGTAATGTCATGGTTTGACATCATATGGACTAATCATCATCCGTATTATGAGGTCTTGGAGTTCGGGACGCTTACTACATGGTTATGACTACGATAGTAAGCCATTATTAGTCATGGACACTTATGCGTCGCCGGTGCTTGGGTTTTACCGGTGTTTCATGTATTTGTATTTACTTATGATGACTTGATACTAGTAGCACTGTACTAGGGTTTGGACTTCCAAGCTGCGCTTTAAAGCCAGCGAGTATCTGTATATAAACTGTCCAGTAAAGACCAAGGCTCTTCAGCTTGGTCTTCTTGAATCATCACCATTCTTGTCTTCTTCCAATCTATCGATTGAAGCTTGCCCTCAGAGGTACCCTAGTGTCTAGTCAACGACCTAGAGGCAGTGTAACTTTGCTAAGTTGCTAGTGTTATCATCATTCATCCATACTTGCAAACATCACGTCCTAGAAGGGTTCAAGTCGAACCAGCGTTAGGTGATAACGCTACAGTCATTGTAAGTAAATACAAATACATGAAACACCGGTAAACCCAAACACCGGCGACGCGTAAGTGTCCATGACTAATAATGGCTTACTATCGTAGTCATAACCATGTAGTAAGCGTCCCGAACTCCGAGACCTTGTAATGATGATGATGATTAGTCCTTACGATGTCAAACCATGACATTACCCCTTTTTCAGGTAGAACGTCCACGTTCGAAAACCCAAGGGATAATCATCGCACCTTGACAAATAGAGACCTCCTGGTCCATGACCCTCTGTAGTCCGTTCGCCTCTTCCAAACGGCAAGTACACTTCCTGACTTCGTTACCGACCACGTACTGTTCATTTTCTAAAGCAGTAATCCGCTCGGCGAGTTCGGAGTACCGACTGGTGACAGCCCAGTAACAAAGGACCTCCGCCCATAGCAACTGATCTGGAATCTGCCCTAGAGCCAAGTTGACCCCATGGCGATCACCATAATCCTGTCGCAAGTACCGCAATTGGTCATGCGTATAATGGCGGTCATTATCCATGGCATCGAAGTCAGAGTGGCGTGGACTTCACCTTGTTGAATCTCCCCCCTTTCTCCATACACCCGTATACGATGGGGTTGTTGCCAGGCATCACATGGATGTACTTGGCAACAGTGATGTGACCATTGATGGTCATACAGAAGGCGATGTATCTGGGAGGAACGTTTAGTTCGAATCCGTCAGGTGCGTCAGCCTTGTCCTGAGCATGCTGCTGCTCGGCTTGCACTCTGCCTCCACGATAGTCTGGGAAGCAAGGGCTTTCTTTTGATGCTCACAGACCAGCTCTTCTTCCTTGCCTCAACCTCCGTGGAGCAAGTGGTACCCCTTCATCTTGGAGTCCCGATACTTTGCGGGGATCTTGGTTTTCTTTGTCGGAGTCGTCCTCCCTGGCTCGGAGGGTGGCGCGGATATGAATACCCCAGGACATCATGGGGTCCAAGATGACATTGGTAGGGGGGTCGACATTGATATATTGAGGTGTTGGTGGTGGAGGGACAAAGACAGGGTTGTGGTTACATGTGCAGTTGTTAATGAGTTGTCCACAGTCATAGTGGATGTGAGAGTTGTTGGAGTTAGGGTGACCTGGACATGACAGGGCGGTCTGCTTACAATCTCCACAAACTCGGACCATGTCACTGATGTCGGAGACGCTTGGCACCTGGATAAGTGTTTGTGGAACAAGGATACTCTTGACGCGAGTAGCTGCTTCCTCCTCCACCTCCGATGAGTCTTCCTCCAGTCCTCCAGTGTCGTATCCACATACATCAGGGGTTTCGGGGATGAAATCCCCTGGTTTGATACAGCAGAAGGCGGCGGCAACGTCGGCAGCTGTGGCCTCGGGCAAGGAGATGGTAGAGATAGTGTTAGAAGAGAAGTCATTGTGAGTAGTAGAAGAGGGGGAAGTGGTCATTGCTTGACGAAGGAAGAACTGATGTGCTTCATCTAACGACCGGCCTGCTTTTATGCGTGAGGAGGTTGAATTTAAAGACCGCTTGAACTCAGCTAAGGCGTCAGGGGCATGTACGTCAGTGGCGTTGACCCACTGCAACTCCGAGTCTGGATACCCCTTCCATTTGATAAGGAATTGTTTGCGCCTTGTCCTGCTGAATTGCCGTTGGTCTAGAATCTTCTCAATTTCGTATTCTTCTTCCCAATCAATTAATTCAGGGGGAGGTCTTGAGAAATTTGGTCCATGAAAGGAAGTCTCATGATAGGGGGTGAGAAGATCGATGTGAAACACGTCATGAATACTCCATTTGGCGGGTAACTCCAATCAATAGTTGACTGGGGACATCACCTGAACGATCTGGAAGGCTCCATGCCTCTTGGGCGCAAGCTTGGTGCTTGGCTGATGCGTCCTCAGGTGATGACCCTCTAGCCATATGCGATCCCCTATCTGGAATTTGGGCATATCTTTATGTGATACCCATGACTTCTGGGCCTTGATGATTTGTCTTTGGGTGTGTTCTCGTGCTTGTTTGAATTGATCAAGGCGCAATGCCACTTGCGGAATGGGACTAGGCGTGGAATTCCAATCAGCATGAGGATTATGTCCCATCAATAAGAAGAACGGAGACTGCCCTGTGGCCTCATTAGGCCAATTGTTGTGCGTGAATTCTGCTATTGGAAGATAAAGGTTCCAATTGTCTTGTCGTTCATTTACCCAGAAGCATAGATATTGTTCGAGCCACTGATTGGTCCTTTCTGACTGTCCATCCATACAAGGGTGGTATGTGGTGGAAATATTCTGAGTAATCCCTAGTTGTTTTCATAATTCTCTTGTAAATTTGGATGCAAATCTAGGATCTCGGTCACTGATAATTTTGTTTGGTAGTCCATACCGCATAAACACATGTTTGATATATAACGCAGCTGTTTCTTCTGCGTCAATCTCCTCGTTGCAGGGAATGAATACAGATGCCTTGGTACAGTCATGATCCGTGACTGTAAGGATCGAATCGTAGCCCTGTGCGATTGGTAATTTAGTGATAAAATCAAGAGCGATGGTCTCAAATGGCATAGCTTCCGGTTTAGGGAATATTGGTTGTAATGGTGCTCTGATAGGGTGATTGTTGACCTTGTGCCGTTGGCATTCTGCGCAACCTCTTACATATGCCAATACATCTTGTCATATTGTTGGCCACCAATAGTATCGTTCTACTATTTTGCCAGTTTTGTTGATTCCTGGGTGACCATGTACTGGGGTATCGTGGTGAGCAGCGATAATTGACTTCCGCTCCTCACTTCCCTTGGTAATCACCCTTCTGCCCTCTTTGTACCATACCCCGTTGATCTTCTTGAGTCCATGAGGATCTACCCATGGTTTAATGATACTTTCATCCTGGACGTCTTTGTCACCAGTTGACATCATTTCTTCTGTCATAACCGTTGTGGATGAATGGATGGGCATTCCTGTACAGTGTGTGTTTGTGGTTCGTACGAATATTTTGTCTGGTAACACCGTAACATTTTTGTTGTCTTGTTCCCCATGATCATAATCAGGTTGTCTTGACAATGCATCTGCTTGCCCATTTGCGGCCCCTTTTATGTGATGAATTTCGAGATCATATTCTGATAACTCCAATACTTCCCTTGCTACTTGTTGACTAATCTTCTGGGGTTCCCTCCAGTATTGTAAGTTCATATGATCCGAAAACACTTTGATCTTGTGATGCAACCCTGCCAGTAAGGGTCTCCAATGATGTAATGCTTTGACTATTGCTAGTAGTTCGAGATCATAGATATCGTAATTCCGTTCTGCCGCATTTAGTGTTGCAGAGTAATAGCCTATAGGATGTCTTTTGCCATCAGTTTTCTTCTGGAGTAACACCGCTCCCACCGCGAATCCTGATGCATCTACTTCTAATTTGAATTGGTCTTGCAATACCGGATGTGCAAGTACGGGTTCGCTTGTTACCCGTCTTTTCAATATGTCAAATGCGTGTTGTTGCATTGAACCCCAATGCCATTCAGTTGTCTTTTTTGTGAGGTCATTCAGTGGTTTGGCAATTGATGCGAATCCTTTGATGAATAGGTGGTAAAAATTGCAAAAACCCAAAAAAGATCGTACATCCTTAACTTTAGTTGGCATTGGCCAATGTTTTATGCCAGCGATTTTGATGGGGTCCATACGTGTTACCCCTTTTTCATGGATTACCCCCAGGTAATCGAGGGATGTTGAGTGGAAGGTGCACTTTTCTGGCTTGAAAAAAAGGTCGTATGTTGCCGCTACCGTCAGTACATCCCTGACTGCGTTGATGTGATCAGCTATATTTGTCTGAGTGGCGATACCGATGTCATCCATATAGACCCGAATAGTGGTCCCTTTCGCATCATGTCTTGCAATTGTGTCTCTGTATATGTGGTTCATCATCGTTTGACACGTAGCGGGAGAGTTCGTCAATCCGAAGAACATCACTGTGGGTTTGAAAAGTCTGTATGGCGTTTTAAACGCTCCTTTGTGCTCGTCTCCCACTTTGATGCAGATGTTGTTATATCCCATCGTATGTCAAGTTTGGTGTAGATATGTGCCCTGCTAAGGTCTTTGATGAGGGTTTGGATCAGCGGTAAGGGATAGTTGTTGCGGATGGTGAACTCATTGATCCGACGGTAGTCCTGTACTGGACGTAGCTTTCTGTCCTTCTTTTTTACAAAGAAAAATGGTGAGGCGTACTGCGATTTAGAGGGTCTGATATATCCCTTATTGAGGTGTTCCATGATGAAGTCACGTAATGGTTTGTCTTCCAACCAGGAGAGTTTGTATATAGAACAATTAATGTGATCGGGAGTGTTCTTTTTGAACTCTATAGCATGGTCCCATTCCCAAGAGGGGGGAAATCGATGGGATTCTTCTTCGCTGAAAACCCTTTTGAAGTCACAGTATTCTTCTGGTATTTGGACCTTTTCTTTGGGTCCTGCGGCAATAGCGAGATCAGTGGCGGCACCTCTAATGGAGCATTGTGCTCCTAGTTCTGTGAGGATATTGTGTTTTGTTGCTTCGGAGAGTAAATGGGCTACTGCGCTGGTGTTGACTTCTGGATGACATGACTTGATTACGATCGGTAAGACGTTTTCATCGATGGTCCCATGCTTCCAGCTAAATTTTGGTTTGAAAGTACTAAGCCATGGGTATCCGAGGAGGATGTCTTCTTTTCCGATGTCCACGATCAGGAATCTCATTTTCCTGACAATCCCTTTTGTCAATATTTGTAGATCGACGAAATGAGTAACCATTCCCTTTTTGTTATGGGTGTCATCTATATTGAATAGTTGTTTTGGTTGTGGCAACGAGGCCATTCCCAACCCCATTCGTTTCATGAATCAATGATTTTTGAAGTTGTCAGTGGCACCTGAGTCCACTAACGTTTTTATGTCGGCCTTGTTGCTGCTGGTTCGGATCGATACTGGAATTCGCATAGAACAGAAACGAGTTATGTATACAGCATTGCAACGTAATGCCCTCACCCAGGCTGTTGGGTTCAGGTGTCCCCAAAATCCTTATTCCCCATCAACTTTTGCATGGCCATGGCTTTGAATTCTTCTGTTTCATTAGCAGCCATGCGTAGCCAATCATTCTTCTGTTCTTTGGTGGTGCGACTATCTGCCACCATTTGAGCGATATGGAGATCTTCACCCACTTCGGTGCGATCGTCCACCACTTCAATGCCCCTGGAATTGCTATATGGTCGTCGTGGTTGACGTGGCTGGGGGCAGTTATGGCTAAGATGTCCCTTCTTTTGACAGTTATAGCAAGTTACTTCCCTTAGGTCTGGGGGTTGTCATCTCTGCAAGAATCCTTCGCGAGGTTTAAACGGTGGATGAGGGTTATTGAGGTAGGGTCTTGGTTGGGCTAATGCTTCTTCGGCATGTGCCAATCGTCCTCTTGCTCGGGCGTGATCTGCTGAAGTGTCCATTGCATCAGGATGGCGTCTAAACTGCCTCCAAGTTGGCTGCGCTGGTGGTGCGGGTCGTGGTTGTACCTTGTATTGATCGAATTAATTTTTTATATGAAGGTACTGGCCCTGTCGAATGATGGTGGCCTGCTTCCAGCTTTCGTAGTCTGTGGGGCGATCGTGAAGGTAGATAAGTTCGTGAAATTTGGCTGGGAGTCCATTGGCAAATAGGTCAAGGACCATTGACTGATCTATATCATAGCCAGCATATCTGACTAATTGTTCGAATTTAGCCACATACACATCAATATCTCCTTTCTCCATCTTGATGCCTCTGCGAAGTTCTGTTTGGGCTCGTTCTTCTTTCAGGGTATCTCCATACTGCCTCATAAACAAGGAATGAGTATTGTACCATAGCCAATCGTCGAATTGGTCTCGTCCGTTGACATCTACTTGCACTTGTAGCCAGGCAACCATGGATCCTACCCATTCGGTTACTGCAGTTCCCTGAATGTAGGTGAGGAATAACATAGCTTTCTGATATGGGTTGCACATTATTGAGTGATTTGAGTTGATTCCTTCATACAAATTCCATTGCATGAGGAATTCTTCCGCCCTTTCACGGTCTCTGGTGAATACAGCGGGTGGATTGCCACAAAATTTGTCCTGGTGACCTTGTATGGGTGCTTGTGCCACTGGTAACGGTGCTGGCGGGTTTCCTGCAGGCACTCCTCCTCCTCCATTGCCACCTCCTCCATTGCCACCTCCTCCATGACCACCTCCTCCTCCACCAGCCGGTGGGTTAGGTGGTTGATTTTGAGGGTCCGTAAGTGCTCGAAATGCTGTGACAGTAGGTGCCACTGGAGAAGTAGTGAGGGAATATACTGGCTGAGAAGAGGGTTGTTCTCCGGCAGTAGCCTGTGTGTTAACATGAGAAGTAAGTGTAGTCATTGCTCCTAATCGCAATGCTTCCATGGCGATGGCCAATGATAATCCTTGCTGTGACAGGGTTGATACTCTTGTTCCTTGTGACACCTCACTCTTCGAACTTGGTGATGGAGGTGGTGATGTGGATACTGGTCGTATGTTTGAAGAATCTAATTCTTGGACTTCTTCCTGTGTGAGTTCATTGATATAAATGTCACAATTGAGATCTTCTAGGGCTGCTCGAAAGCCTTCCCACTCTCCTGAGTTGTCTGTGTGCATGAACCAGCCGATTTCAACCCAAACGTATCGATTGTATAGAAACTCAACTGCAACTGATTGGTTATCCTCCTGACTCTTCGCGTGGTAACCGTGGGTGCCAGTGACACTGCTATATCTCCACTCTGCTCCTTTGAGGAATCGTTCCAGTACGGTATGGGCTCCTCATTCTGGGAACCAAGCGCCGTCGGTGTTATGGTACCTATCTCTAGTAGTTTCTGATGATGCCATGTTGAAGCTTGGTCTTAATGTAGCGTTATCACCTAACGCTGGTCCAACTTGAACCTTTCTGCGACATGACATGCGAGTATATGGATGAATGATGACAACACTGGTAACTTGGCAAAGTTTCACTGCCTCTAGGTTGTTGTTTAGACACTAGGGTGCCTCAAGGGGCAAGCTTCAATCGATAGATTGGAAGATGATGAGAATGGTGATGATTCAAGAAGACCAAGCTAGAGAGCCTTGGTCTTTACTGGACGGCTTATATACAGATACTTGCTGGCTTTAAAGCGCAGCTGGAAGTCCAAACCCTAGTACAGTGCTACTTGTTGCGCAGCAAACAGTGTTACAGTGTCTCACCTTGTGAAGGTTTAGAGACTGGTAGAGAGGTTTATAGAGTGATAGCTCAAGTGTGCGTAGAGTGAACGACTTGTATTCTTAGAGGGGCTCTACTCCCCTCATTTATAGGAATACCGGTCCCTATGGTACCACCATGTCCATTACGCAATAAGTGATGAGTAAAGGTGTCCACAATATCGCATTTTCAGTGATGCCTGATGTGAAACACCCCAGAAGTCTTCAATATCACCACGTGTGATACTGATAAGACTTGCGCCCTCCATATTGGAGTTGCGCCCACTTTGTGCATAACGGAGTACCCTAATATGGTAATCATATGTACAATACTACTGTAATGTTGTAACTGCTATAGATAAGATATGTATGTACTTATTACGTTTCAACACTCCCCCTTGCTAAGTATACCGTGTATGTACTGAGCAAAGTAATATAGTACAGTAGAGAAACCCTTTTTGATGACATTAATCAAGGGATCATTTGTGTATTATTCGTAGGTCATATTCCTTCATCATGTCATCGGTATTGAGAGAGAAAGAGTCACGTGAAGAAGATTTAGACTAAGGCTGAACTTTTGGTAAAGCTCAATCTTTTCCACTTCTCTGCAAGTGTGTCACACAAAGGCATTACTCGACACATCTTCTAAGATTATTGGGTCTGACTTGGATGCATAGGCATGCCATCTGAATGTCAGGCTCTTCCGAGATCTATGCGACGATTTCGTTCTCTATCTAGGATGAGTAAAGCTCAAGTCCTAGTTGTTCTCTGAATTTAAGAAACTTTATGCGTCCCAGATTCTTAGTAAATAAATCAGTGGGATTCTCAGCTCCTTCAATGAACAATAGTTCAATCTTCTTTAAGTGAATGAATGACCTTGCGAATGTAGTGGTAGCGTAGGTCTATATGTTTTATTCGCTTTTCCTGTACAGGATTAGAAGCAAGGAATATGGAGCCTTGATTGTCTCCGCATAATGGAATTGGTGCTAAGGATATTCCAATCTCTTCAAAGAGAGATCTAATCCAGACCAACTGTCTACTCGTATCTGATATAGACATGTATTCTGCTTCTGTGGAAGACAGCGCAATTGACTTCTGCGCTCTAGAATTCCAACAGAATACTCCATTTGCTAATTTAACTAAGTAGCCTGTAGTAGACTTTCTTGTTGTTGGGTCAGAAGCCCAATCAGAGTCCGCATATGCTAGTAAACCCCCATCACTTTTGCCATTATAGACTAAAGCGTAACTAGAAGTACCAATGAGATAGTGGCAAATATATAGTGCCCTATTCAAATGGTCTTGCGTGGGGTTTGCAGCATATTGCACAAGTTTAGTCACTGCATAGGCAATATCTGGTCTAGTTCCAATCATAATGTATAGGAGTGATCCTATCACTTGTTGGAATGACGCGCGAATTTCTGGGTCTGGTGAACCTTTATTGGGTACTGGTTGATACCCTTCAGGTAGCGGTGTGGGGACCACTTTCGCATTCGTAAGTTTAAAACGCTGCAGCACTTTATGTAGATAATCTACTTGATCAACAAGAATTCGATCCTTGGATTTAATAATGTGCATGCGTAAAAACTCTTGGGTATCACCAAGGTCACGACATTCCCAGATTTTCATAAAGCGTTGATTTAGGGAATTAATGTCTGATTTGTTCTTTCCAAGGAATAGAACATCATCGACATATACTATCACTACAATGGTTTTATCTGCGTTCACAAATAAACCTGAGTCTGATAGTAAGCGTGTGCATCTTATCGTAGCCATGGATTTATCAAGCACTTTCCACCATGCTAAAGCAGCTTGTTTTAGTCCATATATGGCACGCTTTAAACGCATCACTTTATTTTTCTGGCAGGGGGTTTTTAAACCCTTCAGGTTGTTCCATATATAGTTCCTCATTGAGTTCACCATATAGGAAGGCTGTTTTGACGTCTAACCCGGAGATGTGCCAATCTTTTAACGCTACAAGCGCTAACATCATCCGAACAGTCTCAAACCGTACCATGGGTGAGAATATTTCGTCATAATCAATGCCTTCAACCTGAGAGAAGCCTTTGGCTACAAGCCTGGCTTTCTTCCGGCCATCTGACTTTAAGTCAAATACCCATCAATTCTTTATGACCTTTCTGCCTTTTGGTGGGTCAACTAGTTCAAAGACTTTGCATTTGCGAAGAGACTCTAACTCTTCACAACACGCTTTACGCCACTCCTCCTGTATATCACTTGGCATTTTAAGAATGTCCCTAAAGGTCCATTCACGAATATTGGAGGTATTGGGTGATTCCAGATCTAGCGGTGAAATTGCTTTGGCAAGCAATAGATCCAGGAATTTGACTCCCCCTTCCTGAGCAAGGCAGGTCAGCAACTGCTGATCTACTTCATCCTCTGAGTCGTGCAAAGAGTCACTCTTAGTACTTGGAGGATCAGGCTCGATTTGCTCAGGAATTCCTCCTGGAATCAGCTGATCTTGGTGTGAATGCTGCTGAGAGCTACCTGGCTGGTTCGTTACCAGTTTTCGCCAAGTGCAACTTTGCTCAATGTCTGCTAGTGTTTTACTAGGAGGTTTATCTCCATAGACATTTTCAGGAAGAGTAGTTGTTTTTCTCACACGTCTCCCTTTAATTAATAGCTCGGGAAGTTGTGAGTCAAGATCACCAGGAGTGGTGTCTTCAGACACATCAATGGGTGGTTGATTAGATGGTGGTTTATTCAACTGGGTTGTTCCCCTTGTTCTACTGTCTTTTGGTCCAGTAGTACAATTAGGGAATAACATTTCATCAAACAGAGCTTTGTCTGAATAGAATACAGTATTATGATGATGCATAAAGGCATCGCCTTTCATTCCAGAAGGTCTACCTAAGTAGATCATAAGCTTGCTTTTGGGGGATAATTTGTTTATATGCCGAGCTTCTGGGATGTGCACATAAGCACCGCATCCAAATACTCTGAGATGTGAAATGTCTGGAATTTCATTGTTTAATAGAAAATATGGTGTTTGCCATTTAAGGTGACTCATAGGTGTTCTATTATAACAATGTACAGCATGTAATACTGCAAATTCCCACCAAGATTGTGGTATACAAGCATCAAGTTGCATTGACTGTGCCTTGTCCATTATTGTGCACATAAAGCATTCAGCATGCTCATTTTGTTGTGGCGCGTGAGGTACACTTTGTAGCACTGTAATGCCGTCATTCTTTAAAGTTTTAAGGAACACATCTGATTTATATTCACTGCTGGCATTGGACATCCACTCTTTTATGGTAGTATTAAATTGATTTTTAATTAATGCTAACCATTGTTTAAGAGCGCCAATAGCCGAAGCTTTGTCGCGTGAGAGTGATACCCATGCATATGAAGTATAATCATCTAGGAAGATGATAAAATACTTATATTTATGGTATGATGGTATAGGGAAGCTTTTTAGATCGGAATGAACACAACTAAAAGGAGCTTTAGCCCTAGTATCAGATGGTGGATGAGATGCTGCAGGCATTTTGCCTTGCGCACATCCTGGACAGACACCATCAGTAGTAGGAATCGTAATTCCATTGGGAAAACCCTTTGTATAATCTTTTGCATGTCTTAGAACCTCTTTGGATGGGTGTCCGAGGCGACAATGCATTAGATCGTAATCAACTTTGTAGATTAGTGGCATTTCTGCCGACTGTGCTTCTACTTCAATAGATTGCGCATCTAATGGATGTCCACTTAAAATGGGTTTGCATTGGACAAATGATTGTACTTTATGGTATAAGGTAATATGTTGCGCGTTGCCCATTACACGCATACCTTGTTGTAAGAATGCTCCCATAGAAAGCAACTGCGTTGTCATTTTAGGTATGTAAAGGACTGGATATACTCTAGTAGTTACTAGAGTTTCGTTTATATAGTGCTTTAAAAGCACTGTATCAGATCCTTCTACATAGATAGTATTAGACGCAGTTCTAACCAGTATCTGGTCAGATTCTTCTACTGGCTCGTACTCAATGAAGTCAGTAATTCTATTAGTGAAGTGCGCTGAAGCTCCTGAGTCTAATAGCCACATGGAGATTATTTTTTCTCGACACTTAGCACACTGTGTAAAATATTGATTGTGCTCACATTTCAAAACATCAAGTGCGCCGATATTCATACTGTACAATGGAGACACTACAGACAGTACATTTTTATTTTTACAACTTGGTATCCTTATACTTTTTAGTAAGAGGTCCAAGGCTGTCTGGTTGTCAGCATCATATCAGTGCTGTGTGAGAAAGGCATACCTTTCTTCATCTGTTCCCCAATCAAGGGAAATGGTGTCCTCGTTGTTCATCATCGGGTCCCAAGCTGATAAATCAGGCTTGGGTGTCCTGTTACGCGCTTCTACCCCCACTATGCGTTCTCCGGTCCACTCAGTGAGATTGGGTTCTGGTGTAGGTGCACAAGACCCTTCCTTGTCTAAGTGTACATGAAACCCATGCTCATCTAGGAGCTCCATCTCCTTGTAGGCCAATTCCTGCTCTTGCAAGAAGTCCTGATTCTGCCTATATATGATATCAATTAGTTCGAGTGAATTTCAAGCTCTGATTGTTTGTTTATATATCATATTCCCATTTGCATCCTTGGAATGAATGTGATAGTCCTTTCCATGGACAATAGGGATTGTAATAGGAGGGAGATTGGAGGGGACATACCCTGGTTCGATCATCGTCAGGTCCTGGTATTCAGGAGTTGGAGCACAATTTTCTTTATTAGAATCGTGTGAGTCCATCGACATGTTATTGAATACGGAGGCCAGTTCGGACTCACCGTAGGTAGTTGTGCACTCAAAGTTTTCCGTATGATTGGAAGGACCCAGCTGCAACATGTCCACATCGACTTCGGAGTCATACTCCTCATCATAGTTCCAGTTGGAACGAGTGTGTACTTCATTATCGAAGTCACTGAAACACTGCTCTAGCGTCTTTGTTGTTTGGATAGTCGCTGGGACTTCCAAACGCTCAGCAAGCGTAAGTGCATTGTTAACAGAGGGGTAGATGCCCGGAGTCCTAGTAGTAGGAGGGGACTGGGAGACGGTGTGGGTGGTCAAAGATGAATGCCCAATATGGGCAATGGTAGATGAAGTGGGGGATGGAAGTGCAGCGATGGATGCAATATGAGAGTGGCCTTGAGGTTGACCACGACCCTTGCCCTTTGAAAACTTGCCTTGTCCTGCACCTCTAGTACCGTGCTGGTTGTTAGGCCACTGCTGGTTAGAGGGTGCGGTGGATGATGAATGCTGCGGCTGAGCACCTTGCTTGCTAAAGCAAGGGTTGTCACGCTTGCGCTTCATGGCAGAAATCTTCTGGGCAGATAGCCTGCTCTTGACCCGTCCTCGGTTAGCTTCCGTCTCATAATGGTTTATGACAGTCGTCCGAACATCAATCAAAGAAAGTTGGTCGAGACAAGTAGATGAAAGGATAATGGGAATGAGGTGTTCCCATTTAGACGGAAACTTAGCCATGAGGATCATAGCTTGGAGAATGGGGTCAAGCTCCATGTTTCACATGGATATGCTGAAGCCAAGTTTGACTTCTTGAAGACGTCCAATGGCCGTAGCCATCTTATCAAAGACGGCACCAGGATGCTGGTTCGGATTAAACTGAACACTAATCACCTCCTTAAAGTCCTTATAAATACTAGGGACAGAGGGGAGTGAGTAAGCATCAGCAAGGTTGCGCCAAAGGTCGTCCGCATGGTCATTCGGTGCGAAATTCTGCTGAATTGCAGAGGAGAGGCGAAGGGTTATAGTACCAACCGCCATGGCATTCCTATCCTGCCATCCTCGCAAGGCAGTTTTATACTCGTCCACTTCCTCAGTGTACTGTTCAGCTTCTTTTTTGAACAAAGCCATCTGAGCATTGTAAGCATCCTGCTCATTCTGAGAAGTGGTAGCAGCAAGTGCTTTCAGTTCTTCTGGCTTAATAGGAAGGGTAGGAGAGGATTGAGAGCCGTCAACAAAGCCCCAAAGACCTTGCGCCATAAGGTAGGCTTTCATCGCACACGCCCAGCTGCCATAGTCTTCACCGTTGAAGACAGAGACAAAGGTGTTAAGTTGGGATGTCATAGTATCTGTGAAGGCTAATGAGACATCAGCATGCTATTCACAATACTGGTATGAGTAAAAGAAAAAGCCTAGCACAGTCTCCTCCTCATCTAGCAAGGTGGAAACTGCCTCAAGTGCCCGTGGCCATCTCACACTACTGAGACTGAATCGGTGCAATCCCTGAGGACTTATTGTGCCCCATAGGACACAATGCTAGGTTGCCAAGGGTAGCCTCGATGGTGTTGTCGACAACAGCAACTGTAGTTAAACAGCTTGACTGTCACATATGTGCCATCGCGGTCATGTGACATTTGGCGCATGTGCAAGGGTGCGCGCTGCCTGTGAAGGCATGCAAAGAATATCGTGCCATGAGACATCGCGTGATAAGAATATGTTCGGGTTTCACGTGACTGTGGGAAGTTCCAGTCATGTGACCGGGTCGGGCTTATGCCCATGCTGGCTTATCAGAAGCCGAGGTCATTCCAGGCCCTTATCTCAGGGTTCTGATGGATATTTCTGATGGACTAGCCACATTGAGTATATCTCTGATTGGGTGAGTCATAGTGACTTCTTATCCCTGATGGCCCTTAAGGCTGTTCGCCTTGTGTTGTGGGGCCGTGGCGCATCATTGATGGACTGATGTTATTGGAGGATAAGCCGTATGCTTATCTCTCATGTACTAGGGTTTGGCCAGGAGCTCAGCTTGAAAGCCAGCTCCTGAGCAGTATATAGAGTTGGGCTTTGGACGGTAGAGTCCTTAGCTTTACATTCTCATACCACCTCACGAATAGCATGGTTGGTCCCTGTTAATGCATTGCTGTCCATTCCTTGTCTGTGCTTGTTTTGTTGTCCCTTTGTGGACTTATCTATTGAGGCCTCATTATTTGGCTCTCACTTGTTGTCATTTGGCTAGTTGAGGCGTCATTCCAGCTAGTGTCGTCTCTCGTCAACATCACAGGTTCCAGTGCTGCAGGCAAAGGCAGTACTGAAGGTAGTGTTGGGTCAAAAAGTTACATCGACAATCATTGTCATTCGCAATGAATGCAATGGCACCCATGTAGCAGGGCCCATAACCTGTTGCACAGCAACCAGCACAGCAAACAGTGTTAGGGAGTCTCACCTTGTGAAGGTTTAGAGACTGGTAGAGAGGTTTATAGAGTGATAGCTCAAGTGTGCGTAGAGTGAACGACTTGTATTCTTAGAGGGGCTCTACTCCCCTCATTTATAGGAAAACCGGTCCCTATGGTCCCACCATGTCCATTACGCAATAAGTGATGAGTAAAGGTGTCCACAATATCGCATTTTCAGTGATGCCTGATGTGAAACACCCCAGAAGTCTTCAATATCACCACGTGTGATACTGATAAGACTTGCGCCCTCCATATTGGAGTTGCGCCCACTTTGTGCGTAACGGAGTACCCTAATATGGTAATCATATGTACAATACTACTGTAATGTCGTAACCGCTATAGATAAGATACGTATGTACTTATTACATTTCAACACTACTAGTATCGAGTCATCGTAAGTAAATACAAATACATGAAACACCAGTAAACCCAAACACTGGCGACGCGTAAGTGTCCATGACTAATAATGGCTTACTATCGTAGTCATAACTGTGTAGTAAGCGTCCCGAACTCCGAGACCTCGTAATGGTGATGATGATTAGTCCATACAATGTCAAACCGTGACACTTTCCGTTCCATCTTTCCTTTCATTAGCAACATCACAGCAATTGCAACAACTGATGATGAGTACGTGATGGCCGCCCATATATCTCTTTGACTCGCTGACAATGTCATTCACATTGCCGTCACCTCCTAAGACCATACTGTGCACGCTTCCATGTATCATTTCCTCAAAAAATGTGACATTTCGCATGGTTCTAATGCATGTTTTACTTTTTTGAAGAATGTTTCTTGACTCAATGTTTTCATCACATTTTCGTTAAGCAGCTGTTAAATTTGATGGATCGTTAAACTCTCACTTGTGGCATTTTTGCAATTGACCGAGATAAGCACATGAACGCACTAAGTTAAGCCCCAAAAAAATTTGGGCACAAATCGTTGGAGCATTGCTGTCACATTGATCAAGCCCCCCCCAAAAAGGACTGAGGCCCAGCGCTTTGTGGACCGAAGAAGAGAGCCATGCGTATGTTGGGAATTCTAACATTTCATCTGCGCATAAAATTTGGTACATGACTTGCATACATAACACGATACGAACACGGTACAGGAAAGTAAACTAGAGCAACTGTGGACAATTGGAAATTTAGTACTAAGTACTGGTCAATTGCATTGTGTGAACAGCGACAAACCAATGCGCAAGTCGTGTTATTCCTCAGCAGTCGGTGCCATTTCGAAAGGCATTGTTGAAGTGATTGGACCGACATTTGCCTGTTGAGTTTCGCATTCGTTTGTCTTCATGCAGAAACGAAAAAGGACAGTCATCATTGTGGTTTAAAAGGCACAAATGACAGAAAACAGACCTGGTACACTTTTTCCGCGGTGTTCTCAGTTGAAATCGCATTCGCATGCGGTTCATCTTCTGTGCTTCCGGCAAGAACAGGCTGCTTGCTTGATGGAGACACTTCATCAGTGTTGTCCAACATCGGCTCCGCCGGCAGTTCAGCTTCTGCGCATCCGGCAACAACTTGGCCTTTCGTAGCCAGTGACTCTTTCTGCAAATATTAAGTCAACACGCATGATGGCGACCATCAGCATTGTGTGCAGCACAAAATGGAAAGCAAACTTGCTGGGCCTGTCACTTCCGTACGGTCATCATTCGACATGACCATCTCATCTTGTCTTTCTACTGCGCTTTCTGTCTCTGTTTCACTGTTTTCTGATGGAGATGGAGAAGTGGACGATACACGTGTGCGTGCTTTCGATCATCGCGCCAGCCGGTGACAAGTGGCGCGAGTGGGACCGCGACAGTAGGTAGTGTCCTTCTCATTGTGCACATCTTCTTCGAAGTCTTCATCGTCGTCAACATCACACTGTTTGAAGGCTTTCTTTGTGACTGCAATCCTACGCTTCACCTTTCGTGATGGGCGGGAAATTTTGATTTGGCTTCGCTTTGCAGGAATGGTGCGTTCTTCATCCATCAGCACCAGATAACGGCTGTAGTACCAATGAGAGAAATCTGAGAACGCGATTGCTTCCGCTTTGTAATGATTTTCACAGAGTTGCAAAAAGAAAAAAAGACTTTCGATGCGCTTGTATGAAGAACTTGGGGATGTATCTCCAAGGCACCCCAATGTGGCCATGCGTGTCACAGAGATCTTGCCAGATTTGCTTTGTTTCCATTTGCAAGTCAGAGACCTCGTCTTTGGTGAGTCCTGACCTGTCTGTGTGTTGCAAGAACCACAAGGACGCGCTTTCGTCTTCTAACTTCACTTTGCGTCCCCCACTTTTCTTGAACAACACGTTCCACTTTCTCTTCTCTGCCAAATATTGGTATTTGTACCAATACGTTATGTCCGTATACGTTTCCGTGTTCAACGGCGCCAGAAAAGAAACTATATTTCTGATTGCACATGGTACGAGCACCGTTGATTCCACTTCGCCCTTGTCGAAAGCTCTGTGTGAACAAACGTGTCAGGAATATGGCAGAAAGTTTTCAAGAAAGGAAGATGCACTGAACGGTTTCCGAACAATCTGCAGATTGTGTTTTGCCTGAATGTTGCAGCATTGTCGACGCAGCACTTTCTCTGCACAGTTCCAATTGTATAGACTGTTTCATGTTTTCTTGATATAATGTCAGATAAGCAACATTTTTCGCTGCAAGCAAAGCTGAATCGGATGCGTTCTGTAAGATTGCCTATGAATGCTTTTCAGTTTACATGCAAACGTCGTTGTCACGTACCATGCCATGCGGTCATGTGACATTCGGCGCACGAGCAAGAGTGCGCGCTGCCTGTGAAGGCAAGCAAAGAATATCTGAAGACTTGGTGAGAATGCACGTGACTGTGGGAAGTTCCAGTCATGTGACCGGGTCGGGTGAGAACCCATGCCGGCTTATCAGGAGCCGAGGCCACTCCAGGCCCTTATCTTGGGGTTCTGATGGATATTTCTGATGGACTATATTTAGCTTATCTCTGAGTCATTATGACTCTTATCACTGATGGCCCTTAAGGCTATCCGCCATGTGTTGTGGAGTAGTGGAGCATCAGTGATGGACGGTTCTTATTGGAGGATAAGCCTTATGCTTATCTTCGTTGTATTAGGGTTTGGCCGGGAGCTTGGGTTGAAACTCAGCTCCTGAGCAGTATATAGGTTGCAGCTGAGGACGGTAGAGTCCTTAGCTTTGTATTCTCATATTCCCCTCACGTCTAGCATGGGGTTTCCCTGTTAATGCATTGCTGTCCCTTCATTTGTGTCTGCTTCTCTCTTGTCCCTTTGTGGACTTCTATCTATGGCTGTTCCCACTCAACTTGGGCCAGTCCTTCCTCTCTCTTGACTATTCCAGGCGCCATTCGGAGTAGTGTCGACTCTCGTCAACGACTCGCGTTCCGGTGCTGCAGGTCAAGGCAGTACTGAAGGTAGCGTTGGGCCAAAACGTTACAGTCGTTCACTGAAGAAAATACACTTACCTCTGTATCTACTGTGTTTGAATACGCCGACGAAGGTGCGGGAGTGTCTTGGCAAAGAATAATGTCGGAGTCCATTGATGTCAAATGAGTAACAATGCAAACAGGTTAAACGGGGAGGAAAAGACACAGTGCACAGTGTTAGAATGCGTCCTTATAAGCGAAGACTACGCGTGTTGTCAATTTGTGGAAACATACAAAGACGGGATGGAGCGAAACAAAAAAGAGGTTTGTCAGTTATCAACAGTGACGGAAAAGGCAACAAACAAAGGCAAATGCCCAAAAAACCATACCAAATTGTGGGGCGCAAAGCAGTGGAGCGACGAATATTGTTTCTGTTGGTCACAAGTACTGAATAGCGACAATTTCATAATTAGAGTAGAGCTGCTCTCTGTCCTTGTGAAAGAAAACACGCTCACAGAGGACATGTGATCGCAACATTGTCATACACGAGGATGGAGAATGCACTGAAACGGGGGACTATGCAATGCGGTGGAGCGTTGTGTAGTGGAGATGCAGAACATTCGATACGTGGCAGTGCTGACGCCTTCACCAGCGTTATGTTGATTTGCTTAAACACAAATGTGTAACATTAACCGATAGACTATTTCTGTGCGAAACCCAAAACCGGATGAGCGCGAAACAGTGGAGCAGGCGATCTGGAACATGGGCATTTATGGCGAGTGTTGTGTGGATACACGTTCACCAGTGTTACGTTTTTCCGTTTGAACATGAATGTTGTTATGTCACAGCAGGGACGTTCAGCCGACTTGGCTTAGGGATCCTGAGGATGCTGAAGGGGTAGAGGGGTGGTTCAATATCAGAGTACTAAGCGCAAAGTGCACTTAGAGAGATACGGTGATAGAGTTGTACTAAGCATGCCTCAAGGGACTTATAGCAAAGATACAATGAGAGGGGATAGGGGTGCAAGGTAGAGTTGAAAGGTTCCTTGATGAGAGGGCGATAAGTGAACACAAGGTGAACTTATCAGACTGATGATGAGCAGGGGTGTTTGATAGACAATGACTGTGCTGTAAGATACAGGAGAAGTCAAGTCTAAGGGATACAAGCTACCCAGTACTCGACTTATATACTGCTAGAGAACAATGGCGTCACAGGAACAATAGACGTCACAAGAACAATAGAGTAACAAGAACAATAGGTCACAAAAGTGGCTGTGCACTGAGTCACAATAGTGTGCGCAGCAAAGAACAATAAGTAAATGGGCAGGGTCTAGAAGGGCCTCCCATATGAGTCATGTATAGTAAGGAGTCATGTGGCCAAGGGCCGCATCATCTAAATGTATAGTAATCAGTCCATAGTAATGAGTGGATGTGGTCAGTTGAAAGGAAAGCAACGACAAACGAGACAGTCACATGACAAGAATAAAAGAAAAAATGGTAGGTGTCATAACAAACATGTAATGTTAACTGATATGCAATTTGTGAGCCAAAACAAAAAAGGGGTGAGCGCAAAACAGTGTGGACCATTGCCAAAATGTAATGGAGCACATTAAAAAAAGGAGAGAGGTGATCCGGATCATCAGCTTTTCAGACGAGCGTTGTGTGGATCAAATGAGACAGTCAGGTTTGACACTTTCTCAGCATCTTAGAAGATTACACCCAATGGATACGTTCAACAACACAAGGAGAGGGTGCAAAAAGGTGGTGCGTTGCATAAATGTCTTCAAGCTTCGAAAAAAATAACAGAGGTGATCCATCACAGTCCGTGCATGCGAAGCGCTCCTGTTCCTACTCTCTTCTATCTTGCCGTGAAGGTGTGGGCTGCTTTCTACGTCATGCGCATCTGCATGGAGGATTGATAATAGAGATGGCACTGTTCATGTTTCATTCAACCAACATCAATATGAATCGTTGCTCATTCAGTTCACTTGAACTTTCCTGCATTGCCATTGTGCAAAACATCTGATTAAGCACATTACACACCAATTCACTCTTGATAAATGCTTTCCTATGCTGTCCGTACAACGACAGAGAGGGAGCCCCTGTCTGTTGTATGCTTTCTTGAACTGTCGTGTCTGGTTCGGACGAATTGTGGGAAGGCTTCTATTTAATCAACGTGACAGTTTGTACCGTTCCTGTTTGTTGTTTGTGGTCGTTTATAACTGGAAGGGGCTCAAGGTGACTGCTTTTCAAAACGGTGTATACAAAGTATGCCCATCAACGTCTGATTCCGATTTTGCAATTATGGGTGAAATTAGGCAGGTGTGTTTTCTATTTCCTTCATTGTTCACCATTTTCACCAGTCATTTCCAAAGATCGTTCCGTTGCCTTATAACATGACAGATCTATACTATGCGCAAGACTTTCTATGTCCTATTTCTGTCTCTGGTACTGTCCTATCTGTGGAAACACATTCACGCAAGTTTTCGCTCCGACTATTGCATTACTTTGCGGGCAGTCTCTGCACTGTCACCATTCGCGTGGAATTGAGCACTGCCATGAACGCATGTTTGCCAATATTCAATTCTATTGTCTTCTTCATTGGTTTTCTTTTCGCCATTGACAATGATGAATTTACAATTCATCTTGATTCTTTCGCCAATCTTTCAGCCGCTGTAGTGAACAGCATAGTGTGAATAATGTTTGAAGGTTTTTCGTCTTTGACTTTAATGGCAAAATATATTTGGCATTGAACGGACTGCACGTTCGTTAGCAAAAATTTTGCTACATTTGCATGAACGGTGAGGACGTCCCGCATGACTAGCTCATGCGAGCCCCTATCCATCTTTTGCGTGGTCACCATGCGTACGCTCCCCACTTTCCTTTACTGTATCCATGTCTTACAGTGCCACATGACTGCCACTGTTTCCATCAGATAGGCTGGTAGGTTTTTCATCTCTGCGAGTGTCATGCACTCGCTACTTGCCTTTGTTCACCATATCGGCAAATTACATTTCACATTGTCTTGCCTTCTCCTCTTCTGAATTTGAAATAGTTTGTTCCACTCCCTTTTGTCCTGTTTTCAAATGATTAGTTGCCGTCGCCAGTTTAGACTGTGCAACGCACCATTTTCTGTAGCATTTCCTTCTTCGTCATCTCCCTCGTCTTCTGTGACAGATCACTATGTTTTTCAAATACTACGTGTTTACTATGTTCACCGCTTTTGTTTTGCACGTCCGCGTTCAATATTACATGTTGTGTCGGCTTCAGAAGATGTGAAGACTTCTTCATCGTATTACTTTCTCCCTCTCACAGGCCGGTATGTGTTTTCAGAACACTCTCCACTTTCCTTTAGCACATCCGTGTTCTACACCTCTTTTGATATTGATTATGGTTCTTGACCCATCCATAGTTTCTCTTCATATTACTTTCTCCTGGTATGTTTTTCGAAATTGCACAGAGAACGTGAACGCTTACGACTTTCTTTGAGCGCACCCACGTTGTTCTTTTCATGTGAATTGCGCTCATCTGTCTCTGCTGAGCATAGCTATATCCAATCTTTCCAATCACACTGATGGCTTCTATGAAATTTGGATATCATTTTTTCTGATTACTCTCTCTACGGTAATATTTCGATATTGGGAATGGACTGTATCGATACCACATACAATGCTGCCTTTTATTGCAGAGTATGCGTTCAGAAACATCCCCTGCAGTACGTATCTGCAATTTCTATGTCTTATCCATGTGCTTACTTCTTTTCTTTTGATCATCCATCTTGTACTTTCAAAATCGTGTTCGCTTCCGGAGCGTATTACACACTGTTCTATGTTTCCGATCACACCACACTCTCCTATAACATGTTTGTGTGTTCCCTCACGGCCGTCAGATGACCTTTTTCATATTAGTTGATCCGCAACCTTGTCGTCCTTGTTAGCCATAATTACATCGTGTCAATACGTTATGGAAATTGTGAGTCCTGCTCTATTCACGCCGAGTGATCGCATATTGTGAGCAGGTTGTCTTCCTACCATGGCCATGCTGAAACACATCATATGGTAAGAATCAAATATCGATGAATTCTCTTCGTCCTCTTTCTGTCCGAAAAATTTCAACCAAGTCCTTTCAGAAATTATCCAATGCAATCGAACCTTGACTTTTTTGGACTCCATCGTTCACTACTGGGTTTTGAAATGGATCGTTCGTTCAATCTGTAAATTTTACACGATATTATTTAACGACACCTCTTTCAATTCCTTCGCAGCGTTTTCTTTCCCCTTTTGTTTCCATGCCTGTTTCTCCTGGGCGAGGCACATGTTCACTGTGGTGTCGAGCATGTGTAGAAAATCCCCGTCTCGATGGCGATTCTTCCATTGCTATCGTATTCGACGCCCTTCTTTATCCTTTTCCATCGTTGACTGAAGAGCACATTGTCGCTTCCTTACGTTATGTAAAGAAAACCGTGCACGACGATGTACAACCTGGCATTTACAACATGCAAGTTGACGTCTGTTGTTTTCCTCTGTAGTGCTCTCTTACCTCATCTTACCCCACGTTGTAGATTGCACAATATCAACCACATACTCACCAACCAAGCCCTTTCTATTTTGACCACGAATTCACTTTCATGGGAGATGTTAATTTGGTGACTTCTTTCCATTTTAACTTCGATTTGCGATAAGTTCTTACATTCTTAATCAGTTGTATCCCATCCCATGTTGTTGTCCACGGTGTTCTCCGCAACAAGCATCCAACATACCTGCATGTGTCAAGGTTTGCGCAAGAGTACACCGCGCTCAGAGACACCTTCAGTCTTTTACAGTGGTTTTCTCTCAGCCTCTTCTCCGTGTGCGATACACGTGTGTTTCCATGCGCGGTATTATGGGTGTAAACACTTGTCGTTTACAACCTATTCCGTTGCAAGGAACGATTATCAGTTTTGCGGGCAACATTGTCACAGTCAAACATAACGTTCCTGTGATAGCAGTTGATCAACTAACATATCTGCCAAGGGCACTTCCCCTTCGTCGTCTTGCTAACATCGTCCGATGATTTCCAAGCTTCCACCTTTTTAATCTTTTCTTCCTGCGTGTGTCCCCACCAAAATTGGCATATTTCGTTACTTTTCTGTATTCTTGATACAACACTGTTCGTCGTAACGTGACTGTTGTATTCAATGCCGTGCTTTACTAAAACATGGTGTGTGACTTTGTAACACGATGTTTTGGTCAAAGTGTATTATTCATAACATGTTAACTGCTTCTGCAAGAACATGCACTCATCGTTTGCAACACTTTTGCAATGTCCGTCAATCACAAACAATCTTCTACATGTTCTGTATCTCCTAGGATATTTGCCTTGCAAAGACGTTGCCTCCGCAAACACCCTTATACGTGGAGACCAAGATTTTGTGGCAAAATCGTTCACTCACTTGTTTTGCGATCACCATTTACGATTTGCTTCCCATACCAATGTGAACACTGCTCATCTTCCTCATATTGAAAGTACACGCATGCTGAATAGGCAAAAAAGAGTACATTATCTAACCCACTCCATTTCGACGTTCTCCTTATCTGTTCTTTCTCTCAAACAGCACAAAAACTGTCATCCTTATTTGGCGACGTCGGCTTGTATACGACCTCATTTGGTAATTTGGAAATATGTCTTCTTCGAAAATGTTGTAATCATTTTCACTTTGCACAGACGTCAGTACAGTGCAACAATGATCCCATCTTTGTCACACCACCTCATAACTTGGGATCATTTATGCACTGCTGTTCGCATTGTCACGCACTTCATTGGTTGGCTGAAAAGAAGAGTAACTCTTCCCTTGAAAATCCTGTCTTCACAGACTGTTGCAACAATGGCAAAATCGACATTCCATTCCTAGACGCGTTGCCTAATCCGATGATTCCTTTTTTCGAAGAAGTCAATGATCGTGCGTGCGAGTTCAAGAAAAACATTTGCCTGTACAACAAAGCCCTTGCCTTTATGTCCACAGGTGGAAGTGGTGGACCGTTGCGCGTCACACTTGACAGACAAGGACCACCGTATTATAAAATTCAAGGAGAGATTCATCATCAACTCGGTCCTTTAGTGCCGAACGCAGGCAACGTCCCTGTTTTCAGTCAATTATTTGTTTACGACCATTCCGAAGCTTTGCAATACCGTACTGTTTCGAATCCTGAGCGAAACAAACATACTATGAAGTCCTTACAACGCATGCTTGAGCAATACAACCCCTTTGTCCCCATATATCAGCAAGCTTTTCATTTGTGTCAAAGCACGGCTGTACCAAACTATCGCATACAACTGCAATTTTGCAAAGGAATGGATCGTCGAACATACAATCTTCCAACTGCATCAAATGAACTTGCGCTAATTATTCCAGGTGACAAAGACTCGCTTGCCCATCCACAGGACATTCTTATCAGACCTTTCTATGGTCCATTTGTGTGAATCAGTCCATGTCATCCTGCGTTTCTTCCGCTTCATTTTCCTCTGCTCTGTCCAACTGGACAGCCAGGTTGGATGCTGAATATGCCTTATAAAAACGCAAACGAACACAGTGTTCGTCACATTTCAATTTGCGAATACGCCAAATTTTGTCTGCATCCACAACCACGTAATATCGAATCTTCTCACTTTTTCAGAAGCGGGCTACTCTTTCAGGAATTATTGGTACATTGGTGGGCTGCAGCAGAAAACTGCAGGCTAACGTGGGTTCGCGACCATCAAAAAGATCTTCATGCGGCCTTGTATAACAGTGTCGTCGACGCGTTACATGAAGGCATTGACGTCACCTCCATTGGCCAAAAAATCATCTTACCTGCAAATTTCACCAGTGGTCCACACTTTATGCAACAAAACTTACAAAATGCATTGTCACTGTTACGCAAATTTGGTGGCACAGACTTATTCATAACTTTTACTGCCAATCCGCATTGGAACAAGATTGAAGACGCACTTCTTCCAAACCAACCTGCAAACGAATGTCCAGATCTTATTGCCCATGTTTTCTGTAACGTTTCCACTAAACGTTGGTTCGACTTGAACCCGAAGGCTTTCCTTATACCACTTCTAAGTCAAGCGCACGGCTTGCAACCTAGGAACAACTCGTGAAGGGCGAATAACCACAGATGGTCCCCTTATACGACGTCACTTGAAGATTACTCTTGACACAAGTGAGAGATGAGAGAATAATAGTCACAAAGACCAATGACTCTGCTATAAGAATGCTTGGCTATGCCTGAGAGGAATACAGGTGGATGTCCAAGACAACTAAGCTAACGACTACTGGCGAAACCTGCCAACTACTTATAGTACTCCAAGACAGTATTCTAACTGAGCTCGAACTATAGTAAACACGACTCACGACCTAATCTGCCAATGAGAATTGTCCATCAAGCCACAGGGGCTTATCATGAAACATACAGTACATGAGGCATACGGCCCCACATGAGTCAGAGATAAAGAACACCATATGACTCACAAATGACATCACAGTCAAGATAACAAATGTCTCGGCGCAATACCAGCGCATCAGAATACTTCCATCAGAATCGACCCATACTGGGAATTGTCCAGACCTTCGGCTATCGGGAATGCCGCCTCCGACCTCATGCCTACCATGGTCTTCCATAATCTTCCATCCTTGAACCACAACCAAAGTCCCATGACTTATAGATTAGGTCAGATACATACTGTGACCTGGGACTTCACGTGACATAATCACGTGGTCTTCATACGTCCTGCAGTAGAGGTGCCAGCACTGGAGGGTTCTGCATGGACTAGCATTCCACTCACAAGCTGGGCAATCCTCAACGCTTCTCCTTCTCCAAGGTAATCTTCTTCATCTGTTCCTGCTGCCCACACAAGGGCGCGTACTTGCTCTTCTTCATCGTACTCTGGGTCTTTGCCTACCCACTTGTGTGCTTCTGGGTAATCTTGGCAATTCTTCCAATGTTCGTGCATACAGCGGCGTGTCTTGACGTTGTCCGAAGGTGAGACGATGTCGGTACGTGACATTTTCCACTTGAAATTACAAAGTCTCATCGACGATGTCATGCATCGCCACGTTTTTGGGAATGCAGTAGGATATGTTTACACCGTCAAATACCAGAAGCGCGGCCTACCACATGTCCATTTAATCATTTTTTTAGAATGGTCTTCCTGTCTCTCAACTAGTGATTGTCAGGGGTACAGAAAACCCAGGGGTATTGGTCAAGGGTATTGGAGGGTAGGGGTAAGGGTACAGGAGTTGTTACCCTTGATGTACCCCTACCCCTGAGGAGGGTAGGGGGGTAACCCTTCTTGGGGGGCAAGGGTACAGTAAGGTCAGTGGCTCTCAATGTTTATTCACCTCATCCTGTACTTGTATGCTTACAATGGATTATGTAATCAAGTTGAACTTACATGTTTTCCCTACTGTGCCCTGCAAAAGGTATTGTCAATGCTTTTGTGGTAGAAGTCACTAAACAAAATATATTTGCACTATTCTACATTCATCTACAAGTCTATCTAAGTAGGCAGCATGTAAAATTAGGGGGCTCATGTTGGCCCAGTGGATGATGCATTGCCATGCAGAGTGTGATGGGGCTGAAACACAAATTATTTTGATTATGTTAGTGCCAACATGTACTGCTTATATAGAATTATTGAAAGAATAAGTTGTAACTGCTTTGGTGTATTGGGTATATTGCTGTCACATGATTTTTTTGTGCCGCGGGTTCGATTCCTGAATTTGCTCTTTTTTGTGCCACAGCCCACAAGCCCTCGACACAACAAACCGTGACGGTGACGCGTGATGACTCAGACTCATGCAATCACAACTACGATCCCGATCCAGACGACGGCTGCGACCACCACAACCACCACAGCCACCACAACGACTACCACGACCGTGACCACCACAACCACCACAACCACCACAAGTTCCACAACAACAACGACAACCACGACCACCACAACCACCGCAACCACCACAATGATCACAGCCACCATAACGATCACGACCACCACAATGATCATGGCCACCCCAACGACAGCGACAACAGCGACCGCAATGACCACAACGACCACGGCCACTTCAACGACCACGATGACCACGACCAACGACTGCAACGACCGCAACGACCGTGACAACTGCAACGATGGGCCACACGACTGTTGCACACGACGACGATAATGGCGATGTCGACGATGGGCAGTAGTACTGTGGCAGGGCAGAGAAGTTGTAGTATTACTTGTACGCGATTTGGTAGAATTACGAGTAGAAGTAGCTACTTCAAATATATCCACTGAGTGTACCCCTCCATCATACCCAGGGGGGTCTTCTTACCCGTGGGTATCCGTCGTACCCTTACCCGTACCCGGACAAAACCCTTACCCTGTGGCACGGGTAGGGTATTTGCCAGGTACGGGTAAGGGTAGAGATTTTTTACCTGGGGGTTACCCCTGACAATCACTACTCTCAACACCAGAAGCCGTCGATGGTGTTGTAACGCACACAAACGCGTTGAGTACGAAACGTCATGTGCTCACGACATTTTCATTCTCCTTTAATGCTGTTCGCCCTTGGCCAAGGACCTCATGCTCAGTACATGTTGCTGCGATCGCTGGCATTAACACTTGGCCATGTTCCCTTGCTCCCCAAATACCTACGCCTCGTGCTATTCGCCTTGTGTTTTCACCAGTCCAGTCCCTCTTTCCGTGATCTTTTCGATTCCCTTTCGCCCACTTTCTACCCTTCCCTCACAATGCCCGCTTTCGATGTCAGTTATTCTTAGGTACAGCTCGGAATGTATTTAAGGACTAACAACTCGGGCCAATAAGATAGTCGAATTTCCCCCTTCCTTCCCTTGTCATCTCAAGTGTGATCCCAGCCGCTATTAGTGATCCCAAGTTAGGTCTCAGTGAAGACAACTCGAATCAAGTAGCTCGCCATCTCCCACTTCTCCCCCTTCAAGATCTAACTCATTCCTCCCTCCCTCCTCCTTTGCCCCTCTTCCTTATCCTTCCTTTCGCAACTTGCCGTTCACCTTCGTTCCCTTCCCTCGGCTGCTGACACCCCCTGAAAACTCTGCTTACACCACTGCTCTCGGCTGCACCAATCTCACGCATGCACTTTCGAGCGTGTACAGCATAATTTCGACTGAAATTCCTGATGAAAACATACAAGCTCACTTATTCACGTTAGTGAAGAAACATATGATTCACGGTCCTTGCGGCCGTAACATTCCTTCGCCTTGCTTAGACAAACACAAAAATTGTACCAAACATTTTCCGAAATCGTTTTGTGCAGAAACCAAAATCACTGGTGATGCATACATACAAATGTGACAATGGGATACTGGCCGCTTCATGCAAATCGGCAACCACTATGTCAACAATCGCAGTGTTGTTTCCTATAGTCCCTATCTTTTGCTTCGTTACAAAGCACATATCAATGTAGAGTGCACTACTGGGTTCAATGCCATCAAGTACTTATATAAGGTATGCGTTCTGCCATAATATCGTTTTCCTCTATAACACAGCGAAAGTACATATACAAGGTCCCGATCGCGTGGCTGCCACATTAGTTACGGACAACACGTGAGAGCACTCCCAAAGCGAAGACACTTGGGAAAGAGATGAAACCAAGTCTTATATTGACACACATTATGTCAGTGCACCAGAAGCATTCGCTCGATTGATGGGCTGGGCAACTCATAAAGTACGCAACATATTATACCACTTCTCACACATTGAACACTGCCACAGGAGTTTCCCCCTGTGATGCAACTACAAGTGCATCTGGAAGGAGAACAATTTGTCGTATTCGATGACAACAATACCGTAAACGTCGAACGTCCTCGCGACACTCAACTAACTGGCTTCTTTAAAGCAAATGTGCGCTACGCAGACGCACATCACGTCCTTTACACTGATTTTCCCACAAAATTTACTTGGGACTACGGCAAAAGAGAATGGCATCCACAAAAAGCAGCCAAAACATCTGGACAACTCGTCTTCATTCCTCCCATTGCTGGCGAAATTTTTTATCTTCGACTCCTTCTTTCAGTGAGGACCAACGTCACGAGTTTTACAGACTTACGTTCCGTCAACAGCTTTATATATCCAACATTTCAAGAAGCATGTCTCGCTAAAGGGTTACTCGCAGACAACAATGAATGGAAACAAACTCTATGTGATGCGAAAGACATGAATACCGGTTGGAAGTTGCGGCAGCTCTTTCTCACCATACTATGCCAAAATAACCCTTCACAACCGACAACTTTATGGCAAATGTTTAAAAAACATCTTTGCGACGATTTGAAGAAAATGTTGGAAAGACATGGTATTTCCAATGTGTCACAGGACATGATTGAAGACTACAGCCTCTATCTTATGGAAAACTGCCTAAAAAGGGAAGAGAAGAGCATGGATTGTATCGGCCTCCCAAAACCACAAATTCATTGGGAAAATCTTTTATCTCCACAATCTTCACACCAACGCCACTTTTTCAACCCTAACAAACAGGCACGTCTATTTGACAACTCCGTCCTCTTACTCAACAACAAACAACACTCTGTGTTTGCAACCATTTTTGAAGCCGTCTTACATCATCAACCACGCATATTCTTCCTGCAAGGTGCCGCCAGTTCAGGAAAAACATTCATTTACAAAACACTTTCTTTTGCGGCAAGAGCATGGCAACTTAACGTTTTATGTGTCGCATCATCAGGCATTGCCGCATTGCTACTGCCTGGAGGGAGGACTGCTCACTCCGCACTCAAAATACTGATCTCTCTCGATTCAGCTTCAACATGCGCGATCTCTCACAGAACTGCGCTCACAGAAAAAATAATAAACATTCACCTACTAATCTGGGACGAATGTTCAATGCAGAATCGTCTCGCATTTGAAGCGGTAGACCGGACTCTACAAGACATCTGTAAGAAGCCACTTCTCTTTGGTGGCATCACCACTGTTCTCACTGGAGACTTCTTGCAAATACTTCCTGTCGTACCAAACAGTTCAAAAGGAGACATCTTAAACGCATCTTTGCTATGTTCTTCTCTGTGGCCTTTCATCTTACCAAACTTTCTCCATCTTGAACAGAACATGTGCGTCGCCCAAAATGAAGAAGAACTACTCTTCGCAAAATGGCAGCGACAGCTTGTGCAAGGCGAATTAAACGATAACGATGACAATGTCCACATCCCACCGGACTTAATTTGTATTGGTAACAACGTCTCTGCACTCATTACCTTCACTTACCCCAATTTATCAAATCGAAACGGCCTCTCCTATTTTGAAGAGCGATGCATACTCACTCCTTGTAATCGTGAAGTTAATAATTGCATCTTGCAGCAATTTCCAGGCAACACATATGATCTCTGGGCAGTAGACGAAGCATATGACCCCGATAGTCAGACTGCCACCGATAGTCCATACCCCCCTGAAGTTTTGCACAGCGCAACGCCATCCGGATTCCCACCTGCACACCTGAAACTTAAGATTGGTTGTCTGGTGATTATCTTGTGCAACTTACACTCTGACGAGGGTATATGTAACGGGTCCAGAGGCATTGTCACCAGAGTTACAGCAAGAGTACTCGAAATTCTTTTACTGACTGGTGAAACGTGTTTACTTCCCCAGATCAAACTTATTTGCAAAGACCCCACGCAACTTCCCTTCCACCTCCATCACCAACAATTTCCCATCACGCTCACTTTCGCAATGACCATTAATAAGTCACAAGGACAATCTTTTTCAACTATCAGAATTGACTTACAAGTCCCGGCGTTCACCCACGGCCAAATTTATGTCGCCTTCTCCCGTAGCAAATCTTGCCAATCCGTTAAATGCATTATCAATCGACAAACTTGTCCGTGAACCAAAAATATCGTTTACAAAGAAGCTATTTCGTAGCGTAAATTATTTTATGTCACTTATACTACCTATACTGCCTCTTTCCCATTCCTCAATCAGTGTCATACTATGCACAGTGTCATACTACATGTTGTCTCATATTTGACACTTCCTGTGCTATCACTGGCGCCTGCACAAGGTCAAGTGGAAGCCAAGTGCATGAGAAATCTGAATTATGTGTACACAGTGTCAACCAAATACCAACACTACCAACACAATTCACAACACAACAACCAAGCAACTCACAGCCATGTTCCAATATTGTCATGCGCAGGCAGTTGCCTTTCCTTCACCATGTCACGAGTATTCTAACTACCATCTGCACAACACACACCTCCTCTGACGATCGCTACTCCTCCAAATCGGGCATTCCTGCACTCACCGTATTTCATGTCCCACACATCAACCGTTTTGTTGTCAAGCCTATTGTCACCCCCCTTGTCTATTCACGGAAAACACTGTCTCGTGATTGTTCAGAAACTGTTCAGTGCATATTCATTATTCAAACGTTTTCTTCTGTTTTACTGACTCCATGTTTATACGGAGCTGTTGACGAACGCGACATTATATGACATCGACCAACTGGTCACTTGACTTTCACTACGGAGCAGGATGACTCACCCACAAATTGTAACCTCGTGTCAGTCATCATTTGTGAGTCAGAACATTTGATCCTTGAAAGTATCATGAATCCAACAAACTTTTAGAGATATTTTACATGTTTCTTTGATAAGTACTTAGATGATATGACATAACTGACAATATCAGCAGATAAGATAATAACAACACCCCCCATTGGACAATACAACACACGTCGAATTAATGCCAACAAAGTGATTTGATGCATTTATCGACATTCCTCCTTCAACGTTAACTAATTTCTATTTAAATTCACATTTGCCACTTTCAAGCTCCCTGTGCGACTGATGTATATTCAAAACGCACACGCATGGTTTTGTCTTTGGTGGTTTTCAAACACGCTTGGCGGTGTTAAAGTCTTCAATACACGCGCTGGCGAAGAGCGTATCTCGGGGGAAGGGGATGCACAGCGGGAAGGCGCGCTCAAAAGTCTCACCGCGTGAGAGTGTCGACAAGGAAAGGCGGGCTGTGAGCATCAGCTCCATGGCCCAGCCATTTCTTCGCATCTGTGAAAGTAAGCATTTGTTGACGACGCACAAAACAACCACTCACCAATGCCTGTACAGGCTCGAAGATGACGTTGCAGACCAACCAAGCAAGGACAAGGAAGGCGGCATGCAAGAGGCTCAACAACTGTGAACCAAGATATGTAAGTCAGTTAAAGCAAACATTATACGACTCACCATTATTCTTAGAAATGATATCTATTTGTAACAGCAACGAAAGAAGAGTAAATCAGGATGTAAATAGACGGATGTTAGAATTGACTTGGGCGCGGGAAGGACGAGCGCCCAAGTCGGTGCGCAGTGAGCTAACCGACTGGCGCCGTCGCTTGAGTTCACACAGTCAGTTATAATACTCCCCTCCATCCCCCACACCTGTAGCAATAAACAATTCATAGGCACACTTGTAACAGCCGCAAATGACGTATTTCACACTGCTGCACAAACGATCTCCTATCTCTGATTCTTCCTCTGCAAATCTTACAATTTTTGGGCAGTTCCGGTTTCTTTCGTTTACGAACACACTTTCCATGCACTTTTGTGTACGTCTCCTTCTCAGTGTGTACTATTATATCTTGCCACTATTTCTTCTTTTACCTGCATGCACTCACAACGGGAACGTCCAGACTTTGTCGCCATTTGCAAACACGTTAGGATGCGCTCTGTGATGCATAATCCTGGTCACAAGCAAACTGTCAGAACCAAGCAAGGTTTCAGTCTACCCGATCCACAATGGCGACATCAAATAAACATAGGGGTCGCCCTATGTTCCAAAAAAGCTAGCCTACGCGATCAACAATCGCCACATCAAAACCAACAGTCTTTGTGTGTTCACAACATAGGGGCATCACTCAACGCACTCTGACTCATCTATTATGACTACCATCACCATACCTCCTCAGCAGGGAGACGTCATCTTGCACAGCCTCATGAGCTTGGAAAATCATTGGCCTCTCCCCAACAAACCAAACACATTCATCTACGACGCCATATTTTCCTGTACAGACTCAGACAATGACGGTGTTGGCTCCTTCTGCCACTACATTGGCACAGATAAAAATAAAAAACAAGATGGTTTCTATGAAACCAATGCGAGAGTACGCTCACATTTTTCCTGGCAACTATCTCTCCCTAACAACAATGTCTTTTGAATATTTGAAATAGATTGTCTCTTTCAAACAAGGTCGTAATATCAACAGTGACGAATACGGTGACGAAGCTATTAATGTCATGGGAGAAATAGAAACCTCACATTTCCTTCCTCTTCTTCATCCCTACATAGCTTAACTTTACCTGTGAAAGATGCAACCCCTGTCTGTTGTAAACGAAGATGACTTTAACTACAAGATGTCCGTATCCGCGACCGGCGTCGTGGTTGATCAAGACAGAGCAAATGCAACATTTGTTGTACACGTTCTCCAATACACCATGGGTAGCCCTTCTTCTGATGCAATTGCTGTACAAGGTTTTCTGCTGCAAAGCGGCAAATGGCCGAATCCCACCGATCGTCTGCCCGTGCTCAAAAGCATTGTCAACATGTCCAGTTTCCTACAACGCTTTGAAACTTACACCCCATCTGCCAATCATGCTACAACATGTGCCGTCGTCAACATCCAAAAATTGTGTTACCTGTGGAAACCTCCTACAAAGCCCACTACTACTACAAAGATGGCGCCCCTAAAGCGCAAAGGCAAAATGCGTGCAAAGATGCACGCGCAAGCAGAATCAGGTGTTGAAGCCGACACATGTGCCTCCCTATCCACTTTGGAATCTGTACTTGCCAAAAGAAAAGATCATCCATCTGAAGACGAAGTTGATGAAGACGTTTGAGAGGATATACTCGAAAGAATGTTATAAAACGTCCTGTAACTTTTATGATATTTCACTTCTTGTAAATAAATATTTCGCGTATCGGCTTCGACATTAGTTTCGACATTACCAACAGGGCCCCTCGGGCCCTATCGAAATCGCTAGTTTATAAATAATATATGCATACATAAATACACTCGATTTGCGGCTTACCGCAGGTAATTGTGGGATAGCCTGAGCACGGAATTGGGACACGAGAGCTTCTGATTCCTCTTCCCCTTATGAATGATTGTTCCATAACAATCGCTAGCCCTCGCGATATAAGGAAAACTGCGAATCGGCAAGCTTTGAGTTCATGCTTCCGGATCGCCATCGTGGTTTGGCGTCGGCTGCTCGGAGGCAGTATCGGGCTTGATGGCAGTCACCTTCTTTGTCAGCTACGAGGGAGTGGGAGTGAGCACAAGGTCGTTGGAGGAGAAAGAGGTAGATTACGGTGATATAGATAGCTGAGCTCGCGATAATGAGCATCCCAATGATCGAGAGAGCTGAAGGTGTGGTATGCGAGAAGATGAACTCTAAGATAACGGCGAAGATAATCTGTCGCAAAGGTCGCAAGTGAGATAGTTACGATGATAGAGCACAGAAAACATACCGAAGAATAAATCGCGAGAGTGCCACGCCACGCTGTTTCACGTTGAAGACCCATCGTTAAAAATGTCTTCATAAGTCGAAATGGTCAGATTATGTGGCAGGTATACTGAACCCAGATGGCACACCTGTCCAATCAAACCGAGTATCCCAACAACAAACAGCATAGCCAGCCACATGACTTGCGTAGGTATGACCAAGGGAACCTTGAACAAAATCATCCTACAATCTGGTTCAAAGATTCCTTTGAGGACGGGAGTTTGGTGCAGCATACCCTAATGTGGAACCTAGCAGACATTGCGATGCGAAGAATGTGTTGAAACGTAATAAGTACATACGTATCTTATCTATAGCAGTTACGACATTTACAGTAGTATCGTACAAATGATTACCATATTAGGGTACTCCGTTATGCACAAAAGTGGGCGCAACTCCAATAGGGAGGGCACAAGTCTTATCAGTATCACACGTGGTGATATGGAAGACTTCTGGGGTGTTTCACATCTTGTGGACACCTTTACTCATCACTTTTACGCAAACGGACATGGGTGGATCATAGGGACCGGTTTTCCTATAAATAAGGGGAGTAGAGCCCCTCTAAGAATACAAGTCGTTCACTCTACGCACACTTGAGCACTCCTCTCTAACAAACCTCTATCAGTCTCTATACCTTCACAAGGTGAGACTCCATGACACTGTTTGCTGCGCTGTTTGCTGCGCAACAGGTTATGGGCCCTGCTACATGGGTACCATTGCGTTCATTGCGAACGACGATGATTGTCGAGCTGTTTAACTACAGTTGCTGTTGTCGACAACACCATCGAGGTTACCTTTGGCAACCTGGCATTGTGTCCCTTGACGGGCGCAATAAGACCCCATCGTGTGGCACCGACCAGTTCTCAGTAGGAGAATGTAACGGACCCCTGGGGCAGCTTCTACCTCGCTAGTACGAGGAGATAGCTAATGCCAAGGCTCTCTATTTTACTCATGCCAGTATTGTGAAAAGCATGCTGATGTCTCATCAGCCTTCACAGATACTATGTCATCCCAACTTAACACCTTCGTCTCCGTCTTTGACGGTCAGGACTATGGTAGCTGGGCGCGTGCGATGAAAGCCTTCTTGATGGCTCAAGGTTTTTGGAGTGTCACTAATGGCACTTATGTTTGTCCTACCAAACCTTTCAAACCTGTCGAGCCAACCCCCATTGCCATTGATGCCACGGACGCTGAGAAAGAAGCCCTCAAAGCTCTGAGGGCAACGTATAAAACTCATCTCGAGGCATATGAGTCGGAGGAAGAGGACTATCCTGATAACTTTAAGAAGTGGCAGGATAAGAATGCCATGGCAATTGGCAATATAACCCTTCGTCTCTCTGCAGCCCTTCAGCAGAACTTTGCCAGCTTCGATCAAGCTGACGACCTCTGGAACAATCTGAAGGACGCTTACTCAATTCCCACAGTCCCTAGCATCTACAAAGACTTTAAAGAGGTCATCAGTATACGGTTCAACCCGAACCAACATCCTGGCCCAGTCTTTGATAAAATGGTGGCAGCCATCGGACGTCTTCATGAAGTAGACTTTGGCTTTGGACTTACTTCACGGAACATGTCTCTCGACCCTCTCCTCCAAGCTATGATAGTCATGGCTAACTTTCCGTCGAAATGGGAACATCTAGTCCCCATTATCCTCTCATCCAGTCGCCTCGACAAACTCACTATCGGTGATGTTCGGACGATTGTTGTCAATCACTATGAGACGGAAGCTAACCGAGGACGAGTCAAGAGCGGGCAATCTGCCCAGAAGATCTCTGCCGTGAAGCGCAAGCGCGAAAACCCTCGCTTTACCAAGCAGGGTGCTCAGCAGCAGCCTTCATCGTCCACCACACCTTCTACAAACCAGCAGCGGCCTAACAACCAGCGCGGTACTAGAGGTGCAGGACGAGGCAAGTTCGTCAAGGGCAAGGGTCGTGGTCAACCTCAAGGCCACTCTCACATCGCATCCACTGCCGCACTCCCATCTCCCACTTCATCTACCATCGCCCATATTGGGCAGTCATCTATTACCACCCGCACTGTCTCTCAGTCCCCTCCTACTACAAGGACTCCGGGCATCTACCCCTCCGTCAATAACGCACTATCGCTCGCTGAGCGTTTGGAAGTCCCAGCGACTATCCAAACGACGAAGACGCTTGAGCAGCGCTTCTCTGATTTCGATCGAGAAGTTCGCACAAGTTCCAATTGGAACTACGACGAGGAGTATGACTCCGAAGTCGATGTCGACATGTCGCAGCCGGGTCCTTCCAATCATACGGAGGACTTTGAGCGCACAACTACCTACGGTGAGTCAGAATTGGCCTCCGTCTTCGATAATATGTCAATGGACTCACGTGACTCTGATAAAGAGAATCGTGCTCCTACTCCTGAAAAAGAGGAGTATGAACTATACGAAGAAGGGTATGTCGGTCATCCTTCACTTCCTCCTTTGGAAGTCGCTGTGGCCTCTAGCAAAACCTACCATCTTTATACAAAAGATGCATACGGAAATGCTACGCATACGCAAACTCTCAGAGCTCGTAGTTCTGCTGAGATGATTGATATTGTCTACAGACAACATCAAGACTTCGTGCGTAGGCAAGGAGAAGCCATGATGCGTGGAGAAGTACTGGAGCCTACAACTCCAGAGATGCGGATCATAGACCAGCTATACGGGTCTCGTGATGGGACTCCTGCAGGGTCTCGTGCACCAACGCCTGAGCCTGATCTCTCAGCCTGGGACCCGATAATGAACAACGAGGACACCGTTTCCCTTGATTGGGGAACAGATGAAGAAAGGTACGCCTTTCTCACACAGCACTTATACAATGCTGACAATCAGACAGCCTTGGACCTCTTACTAAAAAGTATAAGGATACCAAGTTGTAAAAATAAAAATGTACCGTCTGTAGTGTCTCCATTGTACAGTATGAATATCGGCGCGCTTGATGTTTTAAAATGCGAGCATGATCAATATTTCACACAGTGTGCTAAGTGTCGAGAAAAAATAAGCTCCATGTGGCTATTAGATTCAGGAGCTTCGGCGCACTTCACTAATAATATTAGTGACTTCATTGAGTATGAGCCTGCAACAGAATCTGACCGGATACCGGTTAGAACTGCGTCTAATACTATTTATGTAGAAGGATCTGGTACAGTGCTTCTAAAGCACTATATAAACGATGCTCTAGTAACCACTAGAGTACATCCAGTCCTTTACATACCTAAAATGACAACGCGGTTGCTTTCTATGGGAGCATTCTTACAACAAGGTATGCGTGTAATGGGCAACGCGCAACATATTACCTTATACCATAAAGTACAATCTTTTGTCCAATGTAAACCCATTTTAAGTGGACATCCATTATATTGGTTAGATGCGCAATCTATTGAAGTAGAAGTACAGTCGGCAGAAATGCCACTGATCTACAAAGTAGATTACGATCTTATGCATCGTCGCCTCGGACACCCATCCAAAGAGGTTCTAAGACATGCTAAGGATTATACAAAGGGTTTTCCCGAAGGAATTACAATTCCTACCACTGATGGTATTTGTCCAGGATGTGCGCAAGGCAAAATGCCTGCAGCATCTCATCCACCATCTGATACTAGGGCTAAAGCTCCTTTTAGTCGCGTTCATTCCGATCTAAAAAGCTTCCCTATACCGTCATACCATAAATATAAGTATTTTATCGTCTTCTTAGATGATTATACTTCATATGCATGGGTATCACTCTTACGCGACAAAGCTTCGGCAATTGGCGCGCTTAAACAGTGGTTAGCGTTAATTAAAAATCAATTTAACACTACCATAAAAGAGTGGATGTCTGATGCCGGCGGTGAATATAAATCAGATGTGTTCCTTAAAACTTTAAAGGATGACGGCATTACAGTGCTACAAAGCGTACCTCACACGCCACAGCAAAATGGGTGTGCTGAACGCTTTATGCGCACTATAATGGACAAAGCACAGTCAATGCGACTTGATGCTTGTATACCACAGTCTTGGTGGGAATTTGCAGTATTACATGCTGTACATTGTTATAATAGAACACCTATGAGTCGCCTTAAATGGCAAACACCATACTTTCTATTACACGATGAAATTCCAAACATTTCTCATCTCAGAGTGTTTGGATGCGGTGCTTATGTGCACATCCCAGAAGCTCGGCGTATAAACAAATTATCCCCCAAAAGCGAGCTTATGATCTACTTAGGTAGACCTTCTGGTATGAAAGGCGATGCCTTTATGCGGCAACATAATACCGTATTCTATTCAGATAAAGCTCTGTTTGATGAAATGTTATTCCCTAATTGTACTACTGGACCAAGAGACGGTAGAACAAGGGGAACAACCCAGTTGAATAAACCACCATCTAATCAACCACCCATTGATGCGTCTGAAGACACCACTCCTGGTGATCTTGACTCACCACTTCCCGAGCTTCTTAAAGGGAGACGCGCTCGACAACCCGACGGGGTTGATCAGGTTCCAGATGAACCTGAGGCTGCTGTTCAGCCTGACGAGCCGCAAGCTCCGCCTTCCGTACCAGATCCTGTACCTCCTCCATTTGAGCCGAGGAGATCTGGACGTGTAAGGAAAACAACTACTCTTCCTGAAAATGTCTATGGAGATAAACCTCCTAGTAAAACACTAGCAGACATTGAGCGAAGTCGTACTTGGCGAAAACTGGTAACGAACCAGCCGGGTAGCTCTCGGCAGCGTTTACGCCAAGATCAGCCGATTCCAGGAGGAATTCCTGAGCAAATCGAGCCTGATCCTCCAAGTACGAAGAGTAACTCTTCGCACAACTCAGAGGATGAAGTAGATCAGCAGTTGCTGACCCGCCTTGCTCAGGAAGGGGGAGTCAAATTCCTGGATCTATTGCTTGCCAAAGCAATTTCACCGCTAGATCTGGAATCACCGAATACCTCCAATATACGTGAATGGACCTTTAGGGACATTCTAAAAATGCCAAGTGATATACAGGAGGAGTGGCGTAAAGCGTGTCGTGAAGAGTTAGAGTCTCTTCGCAAACGCAAAGTCTTTGAACTAGTTGACCCGCCGAAAGGCAGAAAGGTCATTAAGAATCGATGGGTATTTGACTTAAAGTCAGATGGCCGGAAGAAAGCTAGGCTTGTAGCCAAAGGCTTCTCTCAGGTTGAAGGCATTGATTATGACGAAATATTCTCACCCGTGGTACGGTTTGAGACTGTTCGGATGATGTTAGCGCTTGCAGCGTTAAAAGACTGGCACATCTCCGGATTAGACGTCAAAACAGCCTTCCTATATGGTGAACTCGATGAGGAACTATATATGGAACAACCTGAAGGGTTTAAAAAACCCCGCCAGAAAAATAAAGTGATGCGTTTAAAGCGTGCTATATATGGACTGAAACAAGCTGCTTTAGCATGGTGGAAAGCGCTTGATAAATCCATGGCTACGCTAGGATGCACACGTTTACTATCAGACTCTGGTTTATTTGTGAACGCAGAAAAACCATAGTAGTGATAGTATATGTCGATGATGTTCTATTCCTTGGAAAGAACAAATCTGACATTAGTTCTCTAAAGGAACGCTTTATGAAAATCTGGGAATGTCGTGACCTTGGTGATACCCAAGAGTTCTTACGCATGCGCATTATTAAATCCAAGGGTCGTATCCTTGTTGATCAAGTAGATTATCTACATAAAGTGCTGCAGCGTTTTAAACTCACAAACGCAAAAGCGGTCCCCACACCGCTACCTGAAGGGTATCAACCAGTACCCAATAAAGGTTCACCAAACCCAGAAATTCGCGCGTCATTCCAACAAGTGATAGGATCACTCCTATACATAATGATTGGAACTCGACCAGACATTGCCTATGCAGTGACGAAACTCGCGCAGTATGCTGCAAACCCCACACAAGACCATTTAAATAGGGCACTATATATTTGCCGCTATCTAATTGGTACTTCTAGTTATGCTTTAGTCTTTGATGGCAAAAGTGATGGAGGTTTATTAGCATATGCGGATTCTGATTGGGCTTCTGACCCAACAACGAGAAAGTCTACTACGGGCTACTTAGTTAAATTAGCTAATGGAGTATTCTGTTGGAATTCTAGAGCGCAGAAGTCAATTGCGCTGTCTTCCACAGAAGCAGAATACATGTCTATCTCAGATACAAGTAGACAGTTGGTCTGGATTCGATCTCTCTTTCAAGAGATTGGAATATCTTTAGAACCAATTCCATTATGCGGAGATAATCAAGGCTCCATATTCCTTGCTTCTAATCCTGTACAGGAAAAGCGAATAAAACACATAGACCTACGCTACCATTACATTCGTGAGGTCATTCGCTTAAAGAAGATTGAACTATTGTTCATAGAAGGAGCCGAAAATCCCGCAGACTTATTTACTAAGAATCTGGGACGCATAAAGTTTCTTAAATTTAGGGAACAACTAGGACTTGAGTTCTACTCATCCTAAAAAAAAGAGAACGAAATCGTCGCATAGATCTCGGAAGAACCTGACCTTCAGATGGCATGCCTATGCATCCGAGTCAGACCCGATAATTTTAGAAGATGTGTCGAGTAATGCCTTTGCGTGGCATACTCGCAGAAAAGTGGAAAAGATCGAGCTTTACCAAAAGTTCAACCTTATTCCCAATCTTCTTCACGCGACTCTTTCTCTCTCAAATACCGATGACATGATGAAGCTATAGGCTTCATGCGCAAAGTGAATCTTCGAGTAATACACGAATGATCCTTTGATTGCTGTCATCAATAAATCTCTACTGTACTATATTACTTTGCTCAGTACATACACGGTATACTTAGCAAGGGGAGTGTTGAAACGTAATAAGTACATACGTATCTTATCTATAGCAGTTACGACATTTACAGTAGTATCGTACAAATGATTACCATATTAGGGTACTCCGTTATGCACAAAAGTGGGCGCAACTCCAATAGGGAGGGCGCAAGTCTTATCAGTATCACACGTGGTGATATGGAAGACTTCTGGGGTGTTTCACATCTTGTGGACACCTTTACTCATCACTTTTACGCAAACGGACATGGGTGGATCATAGGGACCGGTTTTCCTATAAATAAGGGGAGTAGAGCCCCTCTAAGAATACAAGTCGTTCACTCTACGCACACTTGAGCACTCCTCTCTAACAAACCTCTATCAGTCTCTATACCTTCACAAGGTGAGACTCCATGACACTGTTTGCTGCGCTGTTTGCTGCGCAACAGAATGTAAGAGAATAGAGGACGTGTGCTCGTTTTCCAATCGCACGGAGAACCGTAACTGGGTGAGATATCAGGGACATGCGATGAACGGTGACCTTGGCGCCATTTGCAGAAAGTAGGCTCACAGGTAGCAGTCGCCGAAAGGACGCCCATTAGAGCCGCGCTATAGCCTATACAATGACGTGAGACAAGCATCCGAGTAGAGAACGAGATCTTTCTGACGCGACGGATGTCAGTCTTTCAGCTGGCGTTGCTTGTTCTTCACCTGGATTCGAAGATGCATGATTGCCAAAGAGAAACTCCGGCCGTGCAATTAATACGACTCCAACAAAACTGCAGACTGTCATCTGGTGAATAACAATCCAACCGGGCTTGTGGCATGCTTACGTCCAGCCAGAGTTTCCTTGATAGACAGGGGCTCCTTGAGAAACACAGCTCCGGAAAAGCCGGTGAGAATCGGCGCGATGAAGGTTAACACTGTCGCATCTGATAGCGACAAATGTTGCAAAGAGAAATACATCCCAGAAAGACTAACGAATCTACAACGACCAAAGGGGGTTCAGGACTGCATGTGAAGCTCACTAGAGAATACTCACCCGGTGAGACCCCGAAGGACCAGCACGGCTCGAAGATCTTTTGGGCCAAGCAATGGGTCCGGAATTCTCTTCCAGTACCTGATAACGATCAGGGATGCTCTCTGTAACCAAGAAAAGGGTGTATGCACATGTATGTAACGGAACAGATGTATGTAATAACCTAACTCGCCATCAGTTTCCGAAGCCGTGCAACGAAGCAGCATCTGCTACATACCATTCGAACCAATATCAACTGTGCGCATCATTGAAGAAGTTAGCCCAGAGGGAGAAATCACGTTAAGGGTTGTCACACCTCGAGAGTCAGGACAGGGTTATCCAGTCTATTGAGGGACTTGACTGCGATACCCATGGCTGAAAAGAAAAACTGGGCAGCCGCGACCAGCAACAATCCCGTATTGTTTTCAAGAAATGACGACAGAGCAGTACTCCATTGCGTGCGTTTGGGTCTTAACAGAGGAGACGCCTCACTCGGAATGGGCATATCTTGTCCGTTGGCCTGTAAATCGGAATCAGGAGGCAAGAACCGTGTTACTGAATTATACACAGGGCGTGCAGTAGCCATGACGGAGAGATGAGGGTCCCTGCCAGTGCGAGATCGATATCCGACTGCGTGTGTGCAATGCCCAAGTTTACATAACCAAAGGACCCTCAAAAGGGCCCCTCATAAGTCGAACGGGGATAAGTACAGTACATGCCCACTGGCAGCAGGCCAGGCAACATTTGCATCTTCCGTAACATGGTTTGTTTCGCGCTTTCCCGCGCTTTGATTCTTTTCGACCACATCACTAAAAAGGGACACACCTTATATGGGTAATAAAATTGTTTATATAGTCTGGGAATTAAATATATTGCCCTGAAAGTCCATCTATTGCTTGAAATAATTGCAATGGCCTCACAAGTGGTGTTACGATTGGTTACGCGTGCTTCGTACGTTGACCGTTTCGTCTGAACTTTTGTCACCGCGTTCAGTACCATATGGACTATCATCGGGACCATTTTTGTTACGTGCGAGCTGCACGTGAGCCTGACTTAGGCAACGTAATGTGAACGCGGTGACTCAGCAACTAATTGACTCTTGCACAGAGGCAGAGTATCGTCTCAACGCGCGAAGGCGGAGTCTTGTATCGTCTCAACGCACGAAGGCGGAGTCTTGCTTCTTTAGATCGCAACGCGGCCTTGAACAAGGCGAAGGAAGAGAGAGAGAGAGAGAGAGCTTCCTAGATTCGATGGGAGAAGTACACAAGAACTTCAAGCTGTCGACCACAACAGTCGACAGCTTCCTTATAACGGTAAGTAACACGCCACTACTACTAGTCACAACGTACAACACACGACAAATACTACTATGATCTGTAAGTCGTTTTACCAAGAACATCAGTCACCACTCGTCATCCTACAGTAAGCGATCAGTCATCTCCGTCATTGTACAGTAAGCAAGCGATCATCATCATCCATCATCGTACAGTAGGTAATCATACCGTAATTGTCTTGTTATGCCTTGTCCCCTGGATTATCGGCTTAGGTCAGATACGTACTATGACCTGGGACGTTACATCACCCCCTTCACAAGGGTGAGCGCCCACGCTCGACCACCCAATTGGTCACCGCTGTTAGTCCTACGTCCGTCTCATGCTCATCACGCACCCTCTGCAATGCGTGGGCCCGTCCTAGTCGTCGCGCTGAGTGCCTCGATCGATCCACGTGAACGAACACGTCGTCTTCGAGCCTTTTGATGGCCGCTTCCAACTCCTCGATGACTTCCTGGGACGCGCGGTAGCGTCTCACCTCAGCTTGTAGGGATATGTCCCCTAGCCTGGCGAGAGCTTCGTCTACCTGGCGCTTTCCCCGGAAGTCAGCGCGAAAGTACTTTAATTCGTCGCGATTGTACTCAGCTGCGGGCCCCATGTCTCGACATGGCTCGGCGTGGATATCTCCTCTGTAGATAGGCTCGTACCACCCCATAGTCCCGAAGACCTCTGGGTTGTCGAGCATGCGTACCCGAACGTACCTAGCCGGCACCCGCCGCCCCTCGTGTTCAATAACCATTGGGACCCAATTCATCCCGTTGTTGAGGGTGAATCCCGTGGGGGTAGGCGATACGGCACGGACAGGGCGCCTCGTCGCATTCGTTCGGCGCGTAGTAGTTGGAGAGGGGATTGGTGCGTTACTGTAGGGTAGGATTCCGCGAGCGGCGTACCCTGCTTCCGCCATCGGTCCGAAGATGACAGCAACCGGCGGTGATCCTCCTTCCTCATCACCGGTTTCTTCGGCAACTTCGTCGTCGACTCTTGTAATGGGTGGTGGTATGAATCGGGGTGCGCAGTGACAGTAGTTTGGAGGATTGTCGCAGCGGGTGCAGACAACCCTGGCTTCGTAGTAGGAACGATCTTCGTCAGATGAGTCGTGTGAGCCGGCCCTTGTCTCGTGGTAGGTGTTGTCGTCGTCGGATGACTCGTCGCTGTCGTATCGATCGACAGCGGTAGTGGATGTGGCAGCGGTGGAGGGCTGGAGGATACTTGCCTCATCAGCAACCGTATCCTCGTCCGTCTCTCCTTCGCCGTCCTCGTCACTATCTGGTCCAGCCGCCACGATTGCATTACCTCCCTCATCAGCGTGGTTTTCTCCCTCATCGTCCTCCACTCGTCCGCTTGGGGGTGCGGGAAATCGCCCGCGAGCCTCAGCCAAGTCTTGCTCTTGTTGCTCCCGTTCTTGCCTATCTTGCTCGGCGACGAATCGTACTCGTTCGACCGCGGAGCAGAAGGGGTCGTCCACATTGTTGTTGGTGTCGTAGGTGGTGAGAGTGTTGACAGAGGGGAGGTCATCGATGTGAGTAAGGGTGTTAATAGGGATGTATGCCATTGGAGTGGAGATTGGTCGTGTCGTCGTTCCTGCTTTTATGTGAATTTCAGCTTGCGGGTTAGACCGTTTGAACTTCCTTATCTCTGCATCCGCATGTACATCATCCCATGCGACCCACTGGTTGTCCGAGTCGGAGTATCCTTTCCATTTGATGAGGTACTGGAGTTTGCGCCCTCGTCCTCGTCTTCTCGAGTCTAGTACCTTTTCGACTTCGTATTCTTCCACGCTGTCTACCAAATCTGGTGGTGGGCGCTGATAATTGACGCCATGAGTTGCCGTTTCTTTGTAGGGCGTAAGGAGATCTATGTGAAAGACATCATGGATGCTCCACTGCGTGGGAAGTTCTAGGCGATAATTGACGGGAGACATCACCTGTTTGATGATGAATGGCCCATGTCTTCTGGGCGCAAGCTTCGTGGTTGGCTGGTTGGTTCGTAGGTGACGTCCTTCTAGCCAAACCTTGTCTCCTATCTGATATTGAGGTGTGTCATGGTGTTTGACCCATGACCGTTGCGCCTTCTGCATTTGTACTTGCGCTTGTTGTCTTATCTCCTTTAATTGTTCTAGTCTTGCCTCGACCCGGGGTATTGATGAGGCCTTATCTGTCCAATTGGCACGAGGGTGATATCCCATTAGCAACTTGAATGGAGATTCCCGTGTGGATTCGTTGTTCCAATTGTTGTGTGAGAATTCGGCCAACGCGAGATAGTCGGCCCAATTGTCTTGTCTTTCATTAACCCAAAAGCGGAGGTACTGTTCCAACCATTGGTTGCTTCGTTCCGACTGTCCATCGGTTCGCGGATGGTAAGCGGTGGATATGTTTTGTTGAATTCCCAAGAGTCGGCACAATTCCCTTGTGAATTTTGACGCGAACCGAGGATCCCGATCGCTAATGATTTTTGATGGTAGTCCGAACCTTGCTAGTACGTGTTTCGCGTAAAGGACGGCCGTTTCTTCCCCTGATATTTCTTCTCTGCATGGTATGAATATCGACGCTTTCGAGCAATCGTGATCTGTGACGGTGAGTATGGAGTCATATCCGCGGGATTCGGGTAGTTTGGTGATGAAGTCGAGTGCTACCACTTCAAACGGTGTTGCTTCTGCTTTTGGAAATATTGGTTGTAGTGGTGCCTTTGTGGTATGTGTGTTAACTTTGCATCGTTGGCATTCGGCGCATCCCCTAACGTAGTCGGCTATGTGTTGCTTCATCATGGGCCACCAGTAGTATCGCTCGATTAGTTGTGTCGTTCGATTTATTCCTGGATGTCCGTAAATAGGTGGGTCGTGGTGTGTGGAAATTACTTCTCTGATTTCCTTTGTTGTACCCGTGACTACTAGCCGTTGTCCCTGGTACCACCAGAGCCCGTCGGCTTTAATCAGTTTATGTGGGTCTACCCACTTGCGTATCTTTTGTTCATCTTGTTGTTGGCTAGTGATAGCGTTCCGTATGAACAATCTGTTTGGTAGTACCGTGACGCTTTCGTTGTCTTTCTCTCCTTGGTCGTAATCAGGTCGTCGAGAGAGGGCGTCTGCTCTTCCGTTTGCTGTCCCCTTGACATGGTGTATCTCGAAGTCGTATTCCGCTAGCTCCAAGACTTCCCTAGCAATCCTTCGACTGATTTTCTGGGGATCCCGCCAGTATCGTAGATTAAGGTGGTCGGAGAATATCCGTACCTTGTATGGCGATCCAGCTAGTAGATGTCTCCAGTGTCGTAGTGCTTTTACGATGGCTAGCAACTCGAGATTGTATATGTCGTAGTTGCGCTCCGCGGCGTTGAGTGTTGCTGAGTAATACCCGACGGGGTGTCGCCTCCCGTCTGGTTTCTTTTGTAATAATACCGCTCCTACTGCGAATCCGGATGCGTCAACTTCTAGATCAAATTGTTGTGTTTGATCAGCGTGCGCTAGGATTGGTTCCGTGGTGATTCGTTGTTTGAGTGCGTCAAAGGCCGTCTGTTGTTTTGTGCCCCATTGCCATGGTTCGTCCTTGCGTGTTAATTCATTCAGTGGTTTGGCAATGTTGGCGAACCCTCTAATAAACTGTCGATAAAAATTGCAAAATCCCAGAAATGAGCGTACGTCCTTTACGGACGTCGGGGATGGCCAGTCCCGTATACCGGAAATTTTAACGGGGTCCATACGTGTTACCCCCTCTTCAAGGATTACCCCCAGGTAATCAATGCTGGACGCGTTGAAGACACATTTCTCTGGTTTGAAAAAGAGGTCATGTTTCTGGGCGACGTCAAGTACATCGCGGACTGCGTCTTGATGGTTTTCAATTGCTAGCGGTTGGCGCTTTGTCGCTATTGCAATGTCGTCCATATAGACTCTGATGGTGGTGCCTCGTAACTCGTGTTTTGCGATCGTTGGTCGGTAAATTTCATTCATGAAGCTTTGGAATGTGGCAGGTGAGTTGCACAATCCGAAGTACATTACCGTTGGTTCAAAAAGGCCGCGTCGTGTTTTGAACGCTGCCTTGTGTTCATCGCCTTCTTTGATCCGTATATTATTGTATCCCTGTCGAACATCTAGTTTGCTGAATATCTGTGCTCCCCCGAGATCTCTGATGAGGTCGTCTATGAGGGGCAACGGATACTGGTTCCGTATTGTCCACTCATTGATCCGCCGATAGTCCTGTACTGGTCGTAGCTTGCCGTCCTTCTTTTTAATGAAGAAAAATGATGATGCGTACGGGGATTTGGAGGAACGAATGTATCCTTTTGCGAGTTGTTCGTCGATAAATTCGTCCAATGCCACGTCTTCAGTTCGTGTCATTGGATAGACTTTGCAATCTATCACATCAGGTACCCCCTTTTTGAATTCGATCGCGTGATCGCAACTTCTTCTTGGCGGGAACCTTTTTGATTCTTCTTCACTGAATACTTTTGCGAAGCATTGGTATTCCTTTGGTATTTTGACTTGTGTCGTGTATTGTTGTGCGTCGATAGCGAGTTCGACCGCTGATCGTCGTCCGTATATTTGTTCTTCCATCGTGGTTAGAACTTTTTGTTTGGCATCTTCTGTGAAGATTCGAGAAATTTTTGTATCTTTCTCTTCTTCGTCTAGCAGTCGTGCCAAAACTGCTCTTCTGTCGCCTGGGTTGATTGTTCGTAGTACTATGGGGAGTTGCTTTTCATCGATGGTAGCATGTCGCCAGCTGAATCTTGGTTCGTATGTTGCGAGCCATGGATACCCCAGTAGTAAATCTTCTTTTCCTATGTCTGTGATGAGGAAACGCATTTCCTTCTTTGTCCCTCCTGTTTCCACATTAAGCGTGATGTAGTGTGTAATCTGTCCCGCTTTATTAGTGGTATCGTCAATGTTGTATATGTTTTTGGGCTTATCTAGTGCCCTTTGTCCCAGCCCCATTCTTTTGACGAAATTGGGGTGTATAAAGTTGTCGGTGGCTCCTGAGTCCACTAATGCTTTTATGTCGGCCATGTTGTAACTTGCGCGAATCGACACTGGTACTTTCATAGAACGGTAGCGCATAATGTACACAGAGTTACAACGTATTGCCCTTACCCAGGCCGCCGGGTTTAGGCACTTCCAAAATCCTGTCCCATTAATTGTTGAAGGACCAGGTCCTTTACTTCCTCGTCATCTCCCGCTACTCCTCGGAGCCATTCCGCTGCCTTTTCTTCCTTAGTTGGCGCGGTTTCGGCTGTTCGTGTTTGTGTGTTTCGGTTCTTTCGCGGCTGTCGGCAGTCGCGACTGATGTGTCCCATTTTCTGGCAGTTGTAACACTGCGTTTGACTGTGGTCACGTTTGAATTGCCTCTGTATGAATCCTCCACGTGGTGGGAATGGTGGACGTGGTGGATTATCGCTGCGTTTGTAGCTTTGGAGTACATCCTCTGCTCCTGCCAGCCGTCCTCGTACTCGATCTGCAGATGTATCCATTCGGTCATCGTTTTGGAGGGGTGCTAGTAACTTAGCTAATGCTCCTCCTGGAGCTCGTCCTGGTTTGAAGGCATCGAGGTTGCCTCTGACAGTTTGCATGTGAATCCATTTTTGTTGCCTCTTTAAGGCGGATTCTCTCCATTCTTCGTAGTTACGGGGGTCGTCATGTTGATACATTGTTTCGTACAATGTACGCGGTAGTCCTCTTGTGAAATATTTGAGCGTTTGTTCGGCATTGATATTGTATCCTGCATGCCGGACCAGCTGTTCGAATGTGGCAATGTAATCGTCGATTTTTCCCTCTTTCATGTGTATGCCCGCGTCGAGTTGGGCTTGCGCTCGTTCCTTGCTAAGTACGTCCCCGAATTGTCGTTGGAACGCGTGTAACAGATTCTCCCATAATCTGTTGTCAAACTGGCTGGTCCCTGTGGCGACTTCGTTAACGAGCCACCTGCTTGCGGACATTACCCATTGGTTCACCGTGTTTCCTTGGATGTATGTGAGGAACAGCATCGCTTTCTGATATTTGTTTATCATTGCGGAATGATTGGCGTTGACCCCCGCGTAGACTTCCCATTGGAGAATGAAGGATTCGGCTTGTCCTCTGTTTCCTGTGAATGTGGGCGGTGGGTTACCAATAAATTTATCGTTTCCTCCTTGGGGTGCTTGTTGTATTCCTCCGCCTGGTTGTCCTCCTCCTGGCGGTCCTCCTCCTGGCGGTCCTCCTCCTGGCGGTCCTCCTCCTGGCGGTCCTCCTCCTGGCGGTCCTCCTCCTGGCGGTCCTCCTCCTGGTGGTCCTCCCCCTGGTGGTCTCCTTAGTGGGGGAACGGTCGGTTGTCTGGCGATGGTATTCTGTTCCTGTTGAGTCGGAACTCGTAAAACATATCAGTTCCTTCAGGAATACTTGGTGCGTCAGGGACATCAGGTCCCATGGCTCTGTTAACGGCTTCCATATCCTCTGGTTGTAGTTGTTGGACATGACCCGTTTGCTCATTGATGACGAGTCGGGGTGGCGATACTTCTGTTTGGGTAGTCATGTAGCTGTACGGAATTCCTCTGATTGGTTCGGGAATATGTAACTCAGCTGTTTGCGCGGCTAGTGCGTCTACTTCGGGTGATTGTACTGCAATTTCTTCGGGTTCTGGTGCTTCACTTCGTGGAGTTGGTGATCGTTCGCTCGTATGGCTTGATGTGGTTTGTGCCTCTGCTCGTAGTTGGAATTCGGTCCTTGGTGGTTCCGACTCCAGATCCTCTGGTTCTTGGCCATCTATCGGTCCTTGTTGATCGATTGGTCGTGCGTCGACCAAGGGTACGTTTATGTGTAAGTCGTCTGCTGCTGGTCGTGTTGCTTCAAAATAACTGTTGGTATTGCTCCACCTGAGCTCGACCCAGCAACAGCGTTCTCTGTTGAATACTACGGGATGATACCTTTGTGAGGTAGCTGCTTCTGCGTAGTATCCTGTGTTGTTCTCGTTGGATCTTCTGGTGTCTGGTACGTGTCGCCACCTTACTCGTCCGATGAGGTATCGAGTGGGTGCGTCTCGTTCTCTTGTGTCGATTCGATAGGGTACGAAGTCCCAACCGTCTTTGGTATTGAGAGTCGCCACGGCGTTCAGTTTATTGGAGCTTGAAGTTAATGTTACGTGCGAGCTGCACGTGAGCCTGACTTAGGCAACGTAATGTGAACGCGGTGACTCAGCAACTAATTGACTCTTGCACAGAGGCAGAGTATCGTCTCAACGCGCGAAGGCGGAGTCTTGTATCGTCTCAACGCACGAAGGCGGAGTCTTGCTTCTTTAGATCGCAACGCGGCCTTGAACAAGGCGAAGGAAGAGAGAGAGAGAGAGAGAGCTTCCTAGATTCGATGGGAGAAGTACACAAGAACTTCAAGCTGTCGACCACAACAGTCGACAGCTTCCTTATAACGGTAAGTAACACGCCACTACTACTAGTCACAACGTACAACACACGACAAATACTACTATGATCTGTAAGTCGTTTTACCAAGAACATCAGTCACCACTCGTCATCCTACAGTAAGCGATCAGTCATCTCCGTCATTGTACAGTAAGCAAGCGATCATCATCATCCATCATCGTACAGTAGGTAATCATACCGTAATTGTCTTGTTATGCCTTGTCCCCTGGATTATCGGCTTAGGTCAGATACGTACTATGACCTGGGACGTTACAATTTTCACATTTTGATTCACACTTCTTACCCCCCCGCGCGCCTCCTCGGTCTTATGACCTACTCTTATCAGTTGTAACCTTCTATCTCGTTCGGCGCAGTTCCATATGACCTCATACTTATACTGGTACTAGTAGTATTAGTGGCGATCCTAGTACAGCAGTTACCAGTGGTGGCGTTTCTCAATCCGTATATAACATGTACTCATACCGAACAAGGACCTTAGGTCTGAGTTCTTGAATCATATCAATTTCATACTGTCACAGACACGGAGTTGCATCCAAGTCCCGACGACTTGTCAACTTCCTTCTCTTTTCTACAACGATTGGAGGTCCAGCGCACCGGATCCATCGCTCGTATATCCACGACTCCACCTAGGGTAATTCCCTACGCTCACGCATACTGTCGGCGCCTTATCCAAGACCATCGGCAGGAGAAGTGTGGACTTCCCTGTGAAGGCACTGTCGTCAAAGTCAGCAGCACGACAAGTTCTCCACACCAAAGTCTCAAGTCGAGACGATATGTCCAGTCAAACGTAACAAGTGGCATTATAACCAAAGGATTTCTTATATGGTCAGCAAGGATTGCTGGCATTATATTGGATTACTAGCAGACAAGTATTTACAAGAGGCTGCATGTATATATGTTATTTGGGTCTTGAAAGGCATTGCAATGGTTTATAGCACATTTTAATGATATGATTTGATTTAATCAAAAATGATATTTAGTAAGCATTTATAGCCCTTCAGTATGTTGTCAGTTATTTATTTATTTATTTATTTTCTTGGCTCATTATTAATTCATTATTTTAAATTGTAATTTATCATTATTTTTATTCTCATCATCATAAACTACCATATCATGGATTTGAACCTGTGCTCAATCACTCTCATACAAAACATTACGACTACACCAAGTGAACAACATGTGGTTAATCCAATAAATCCTACATAGACATAATGTTGTGACCAGCTTGAATGACATTTTTTGACTATTTCAAATAAAATAGCTAAAATTATGAAAATATTTAGGTGGGTAGATCTTATTAAGGGCTACCTTTGGCTTCACCAACACTAAGTGATCTGGGCAGCCATTCCCAGGTTATTTGACTGGCTAAAATCAGCTCCAGCTTAGCCACTCTTAGCCAAGCAAATAACTTAAGAACATCTGCTCAGATTGCTTAGAGTTGGCTGAGGAGCCCAGGGGGGTTGGAAAAGTTGTGCCCTGACCTGGGGCTGAGGGGTCTACCTGGAGGGCTTATATTGTTTTTTACTAATTTTGATGCCTGGGTCAGCTCACTAAGCTGGAAGAGGGAGTGCTGCAATGGGTTTTCCCAGTGGTCATCCAAAGGGCTAATACTTTGTCATGTCACTGTGTCATTCATGTGCTTGGCTTACTAATTCCAAGGATCATTGTACTAGGACTTACTCATTACTAGGATAGTTGTACTAGGGTTCATGACTCATACTATGCTCTTAAGCTGCATTTCAAAAGCCAGTGAGTATTTGTAAATAAACTAGTACTCATGAAGACGAAGCCTCAAGTGAAGCCTTCAGCTTAGTCTTCTTGACTATCACCCACAATTGTATTCACCTCTGGTCTCTTCCATTCTTCACTCTTCATGAGTTGCTTGTCTTTTCAAGTTGCCCCTCAATTGGCTGACTGTTGAGCCTATCTTCATACAGCCCTAGTTCCTAGGAAGAGGACTAGTGGGATCACTCTGTATATTCACTAAGTTGTTCAAGTGCCATGTCCTTGTAAATCTGCCTAAGTTAGGCAAGCATTAGGTGATAATGCAACACTTAGGCAGATTTATAGGAACACAGCACTGAACAACTTAGCGAATATACAGAGTGATCTCACTAGTCCTCTTTCTAGGAACTAGGGCTGTATGAAGATAGGCTCAACAGTCAGCCAATTGAGGGGCAATTTGGAAAGACAAGCAACTCATGAAGAGTGAAGAATGGTAGAGACCAAAGGTGAATACAATTGTGGGTGATAGTCAAGAAGACTAAGCTGAAGGCTTCATCTTCATGAGTACTAGTATATTTACAAATACTCACTGGCTTTGACGTGCAGCTATGAGTATAGTATGAGTCATGAACCCTAGTACACCTATTCTAGTAATGAGTAAGTCCTAGTACAATGATCCTTGGTGTTACATTCAACTGGATGTATCTGCTTGACCTAAGTGTGGGATGTGGGGTACCAAGTTTGCTGGTGGATCTTCTGTTGGAGACATTATAAGTGGGACCAGACTTCCCCAGAAGATGGTCGTGGACATGGTGTCAACAGTATGTGAGAGCATAGGGTTTAACCCTAGGTGGAGTTGTGAATATATGAGCACTGGATCTGATATGGAGTATCTTCAAGCATTGCAGAGAGGAATGGTGGAGTTGACAAGTTGTCTGGACTTGGATGCAACCCTGTGTCTGTGACAGTGAAATCAATGTGTTTCAAGAACTCAGACCTAAAGTCTAAGTCTGTTACAAGTACATGTTATATGCAAACCAGGACATGCCACAACTAGTAACTGTCATACTAGGATCACCACTAATGAATACTACTAGTACTAGCATAAGTATGAAGTCATATGGAATGATGCAGAAGACAGTAGAAAGTCATGAGGAGTAAAAATGAGTCATAAGGTTGATACAGCACATGTGGATAGGAAGAATGAATTAGAAGACAGAAATGGTCCCAATAATAGCCCATGTGATGCATGTGATGAGGTACACTGTCCAGAATATTCAGCCAAAAAAAGGTCACATGAAATTGGCACGCATGGCCAATTGTGTTAGTCTGGTGACTCTGGTTGTAACCCTTGGAATCAGTAAGCCAAGTACAGAAATGACACAATGTTACGATCTGAGGGGGACTGATCAGCATAAGCGGGATGACGAGTCACTCCCAATCTTACTCATAACATGTAGTGGCTTACTCGCGTATTACTGTACGATTACCGTTGATGACTGATAGTATTAGTGGACGATTACTTATCATTAGTAGTAGTGGCTGTATCGCTGATGAAGGCGTACAGTCAAGAACCGGTTATAAGGTGGCTGTCGACTGATGTGGTCGACAGCTTGACTCTCTTGTATCATCACCGAATCTAGTCGGGTTCTCTTCCAAAGCCCGCCTCTCGCATAGCTCTCTTAGGAAGGCGCTTTCAAGCGTCCTTAGGACAAAGTCACGCCTTCGCGCATTGACATGTATTGCTAAGTCACGTTACATTTGCCATCGCGTGTAGGGCCTAAGTCAGGCCACGCTGTGCCAGTCATAACATTAGAGTCAAGCTCTCCTCACACGCCGTGGCTCCAATCACAACCAAAGACGGTTGGGACTTCCAACCCTTCTTAGTCAATTCCAGGGAGAGAGACGCCCCTGCAAGATACGTCATCAATCGAGTCCATTGGAGGACAATCCAAGACGATAGAAGAAGTGGAATGTTAGAACACTTCAATACCAGATACTACGCAGAGGCAGCCACAGCCCAACGATTTCACCCTATCATCTTTCATCATGAAAGGTGTTGTTGGGTGGAACTCAGGTGGAATCGAACCCAGGAATATTTTGAAGCGGCCAGACCAGCTGGCGACGATCTCAACTGCAATATTCTACTATCAGAAGCACGAGAAATCGAAGAACAAGGAAGAATCGACGGGGAACCAGAAGAAGCACATTCGGAACCCATATCCCAGAACTCCAACACAGAACACCAGCAAGATTGGACACCAGCCATACAAGCAAACGAGTCCATACCCATCAATAGAAAACAAGCCTGAAACCATCTACGTTCACGAAGAAGAACCCGCAGTTGAGGAAATCATCACCCAAACAGCTACGTTACATATCCCTGACCCAATTAGGATGGCTACTCAAACGCATATCGAAGAAATAGCCCCACTAGTCATCGATGAAAGAACGGGCCATGTTGTAAACATGGACCCAGAAGATCTACAAGCTGCACGACGGGCCATGGCCCAGACGAACCCGATCAACCAGGAGGGTTCGACTTTGACTATAATGAACCACCTCCTCGACCATACGAACAGATCAATAGAGGGGTACAAGAACACAGACAACCGAATCAAGGAGGCCCTCCATTCGGAGGAGGACCGCCAGGAGGACCACCGCCCATGGGGGGAGGAGGACCACCACCCATGGGGGGAGGAGGACCGCCAGGAGGAATACCCCAAGGAGGAGGCAACGCCACAGACAAATTCATAGGAAACCCCCCAAGTTTGTTTGGTGGAGACAGGTCAAAAGTCGAAGGATTTATCCTTCAATGGGAAATCTATGCTGGGTCAACACAAGTCACTCAGCAATGAGGAATAAATACCAAAAGCTATGTTATTCCTCACCTACGTCCAAGGAGATCTGGTTAACGCCTGGGTCATGTCTGCCAACCAATGGCTGGTAAGGGAGGTATCCAGGGGTGTTAGCCAGTTCGACAACAGGCTGTGGAATAATATTCTACAAGCCTTTCGGCGACAGTTCGCCAACGTACTTAGCAAGGAACGTGCCCAAGCCCAACTGGACGCAGGAATTAGGATGAAGGAAGGAAAAATCGATGATTACATCGCGCTATTCGAACAACTCGTTCGTTACGCAGGATACGACATCAACGCGGAGCAGACCTTGAAGTACTTCATAAAAGGACTGCCCAGGACACTCTACGAAGCAATGTATCAACATGACGACCCCAGAACTTACGAGGAGTGGAGGGCATCAGCCCTCAAAAGACAGCAAAAGTGGATCCATATGCAGACGGTGCACGGGAACTTGGACATGTTCAAAGGATCCACTAACAAAAATCAATCGGGAGCACTGGCGAAGCTGCTCGCCCCACTACCACACCCCGACGCAATGGACACATCGGCGAATCGAGTTAGAGGAAGACTCGCAGGAGCAGAGGATGTTATCAACACCCCACGACCTCCCTTCCTGCCGAGAGGAGGATACCTTCAAAGGCAGCAAGGAAACCGACCCAACTTCAGTCAGGTCCACTGCTATAACTGCGACAAAATGGGGCACATCAGTCAAGACTGTCGCCAACCATGACGAAACAAACGCCAACAGATCAGGAGTACCGAAGAAAAGCCAAAGACTGACGAAGACAAAGCCGAAGACTGGCTGAGGGGAGTAGCCAGCGAAGGAGACGATGTGAAGGACCTCATCCTGCAGAAGCTGATGGGGATGGATTTTTCAAACGCCTAAACCCGACGGCCTGGGTGAGGGCACTTCATTGTAACTCAGTGTACATTATGTGCTACCGTTCTATGCGAATTCCAGTTCAGCTACACACGTGTTACAACATGGCCGAGATAAAAGCACTAGTGGACTCAGGAGCCACTGATAACTTTGTGAGCGAAAGCTTTCTCCAGCGAATGGAATAAAAACACGGCTGCTAGACACGCCCAAACGAATCTACAATATCGACAATACCGCAAACAAAGCCAGACACATAACTCAATATGTCATTCTTCGAGTTAATGTCAACGGAAATGACAAGGAGATGAGATTCCTGGTCACCAACATCGGGAAAGAAGATATACTGTTTGGGTATCCATGGCTAGCAGCCTACGAACTGCAGTTTGACTGGAAGAAAGGAACAATTAACCGGGCACATCTTCCAGTCACAATCAAAACCGTCAATGTAACCGACAGGAGGAACGTTTTGGCCCATCTATTGACAAATCAAAAGAACACATAGTGAAACAACTAAAGCAAGAGGAAGCACACGGACGAAGAGTACTGATCCAGCGGTCGAACACGCTATCGCAGCCAAACCCAAAGACAAAGAAACCGCCGTCCTACCTCCACAATACGAGGCATTCCGCAGGTGTTTGACGAAGAAGCATCAACAAGGCTCCCAGAAAGGCGACCTTGTGATCACGCAATCACGCTCCAACCCAATGCCCTGACATCAATCACATGTCGACTTTACCCTATGACCCGGACGGAAGATGAAGCCCTGGATGCTTTCATCGACGAACATCTCAAGAAGGGGTATATTCGACCCTCACAATCACCATACGCATCGTCCTTCTTCTTTATTAAAAAGAAGGATGGGAAGCTTCGCCCGGTCCAAGACTACTGCGCTATAAATCGGTGGACGGTATGAAACCAGTACCCGCTCCCATTAATAACAGATTTAATGCGAGACCTTGGTGGAGCGGTCATATTTTCAAAGTTCGATGTCAGACAGGGGTACAACAACATTAGAATCAAAGAAGGAGACGAACACAAGGCAGCGTTCAAGACAAGACGAGGCCTTTTTGAACCTACAGTCATGTATTTTGGCCTTTGCAACTCACCAGCAACCTTCCAGGCCTTCATGAACGAAATATACCAACCGGTCATCGCCAAGTTCGCGACGGAAGGCACACACATCCGCATCTACATGGACGACATCACCGTCGCCACCAATGCTTGTGACACCTTCCAACGTACAAATGAGGCACACACAGCAGCCATCTCAGCCGTCCTCGCAGTTGCTGCTGCCCATGATCTCTACTTCAAATTATCAAAATGCGCGTTTCACGTTCCATCAATTGATTACCTGGGGGTAATCCTTGAAAAGGGGATGACGAGCATGGATCCTGCGAAAATCACGGGTGTTCGCACATGGCCCACGCCAACAAAGGTCAAAGATGTACACAGCTTTCTAGGTTTTTGCAATTTTTACCGTCCCTTTATTTGAGGATTCGCCAACATCGCCAAACCAATGAACAAGCTAACGAGGAAAGATGTCGAATGGCATTGGGGACCAACCCAACAAACAGCCTTCGAGACACTCAAACAACGCATTACAAGCAACCCGATCCTCGTTCATCCAGATCCGAAAGAACAATACGACCTTGAAGTAGACGCATCAGGATTTGCGGTTGGAGCAGTCCTTATGCAGAAGGGATCCGATGGCAAAAAGCACCCAGTTGCGTTTTATTCAGCTACCCTCAATGAAGCAGAACGGAACTACGACATATACAACCTGGAACTACTAGCCATCGTGAAAGCACTACGAAACTGGAGATACCTACTAGTGGGATCACCACACAAGGTCAGAGTATTTTCGGACCATATGAATCTACAATACTGGTGAGACCCACAGAAGATTAGCCGAAGGGTCGCTCGAGAAGTCCTAGAGTTGGAAGAATATGATATCAAGATACACCACCTCAAGGGACGAGCCAATGGTAGGGCAGACACATTGTCCAGGAGGCCAGACTATGATACTGGAGAAAAGGACAACGATCGAGTCACCGTCCTACCCAACAAAATATTCATATGAAAGATCACGGGAATTATACTGGCACCTATCAAACAGGAAGAAATACAAATCAAAGCATGGGTTATGTTATGGTCACGCTTGACCCAGGGTCTGACTTAGACCAAACTACACGGTGGAAGGATGGATTGACTTAGCAACGTGAGTCTATGCACACAGGCGTGACTCTGATGACGTAAGGACACCTGAAAGTGCCTTCCTAAGGGAGCGCTCTTCACCCGAGTCTTCGAGAGTGGAAGCCGAGTAGATTCGAGAGATGGTACAAAAGAGTAAAGCTGCCAACTACATCAGTCGACAGCCACCTTATAAGTAGCGCTGGTGGTATGCCTTCATCAGCAATACCGCCACTACTACTACTATCAATAAGCCACTAGTACAACTATCAGTAATCATCATAGTAAGCATGAGTAAGACGAGACGATGTCTCAGTAAGCCAACGCGATGTCATGAGTAAGAAAGAGAGATAGGCAGAATAGTACATGAGTAAGTTGTCACGGTTTGACATCGCTTGGACTACTTATCATCGCTTTTACGAGGTCTCGGAGTTTGGGACGCTTACTATACGGTTATGACTACGATAGTAAGCCTTCATTAGTCATGGACACTGACGTGTCGCCGGTACTTGGGTTTGCCGGTGTTTCAGGTATTATTAGAACGGACAATGACTCAGTACTAGTATAGTTGTACTAGGGTTTGGATTCGAAGCTGCGCTTTAAAGCCAGCGAGTAACTGTATATAAGCCGTAGTATCAAGACCAAGGCTCTTCAGCTTGGTCTTCTTGAATCATCACCATTCTTGTCTTCTTCCAATCTTTCGATTGAAGCTTACCCTTTGGGTACCCTAGTGTCTATAACCATTGACCTAGTGGCAGTGCAACTTAGCTAAGTTGCCAGTGTTGTCACGATTCATCCTTATCCGCAAACGTCACGTCGCAGAACTGTTCAAGTTGAACAAGCGTTAGGTGATAACGCTACATTAAGACCAAGCTTCACCGTGGCGTCATCAGAAACTACTCGAGACCGTTGTCAGAGTTGTGACGACATCTGGTTCAAACAGAGACTAGCCGACAACGTACCACAACGATTCCGCAAGAATACAGAATACAGATATAGCAAAACCACAGGTACTGAAGGATACCACGCCAGAAGCCGAGAAGATAATCGAACAGTCGCAGTTGAGTTTCTTTACGACCGATACGTTTGGGTTGAAGTTCGCTGGTTTCAAATTGGAACAGGAGAAGGAGAGTGGGAAGGTTTTCGACCAGCCTTGGAAGATCTAGGCTGTGACATCTATATCAACGAACTCACACAGGAAGAAGTACAAGAACTAACCGTCGCAAACACAAGACTGACATCAACTACACCACCTCCATCGCCAAGCATTAAAGCAGCGAATTGCATCATAACAGATCACCCTCTCCCTCCTACAAGGAGAAAGTTTAGCAATCGCAACAGAAGCATTACGACTAGGAGCCATGACCACATTTACTCTCATGCTCAAACTCAGGCTGCTTCGGGAAGTCTACCTGTTCCAACAACTTACTCTCTCACTAACTCACCAATTGCACCAACCATCACTGCCTTTCGAGCACTCATGGACCCCCACAACAACAAGGACCACCAAATCCACCAGGAGGAAATGGTGGCGGAGGCGCAGGTAACGGAGGAGCAGGGCCACCGGGAGGAAATGGTGGAGGAGGAGCGGGACCACCAGGAGGTCACCCACCAGGACCGATACAAGCAGCTCAAGCACCCATACCGGCGCCACACGATAAATTTTGTGGAAACCCCCTGCGATATTTGCAGGAGATCGTGAAAAGGCCGAAGAATTCCTAATGCAATGGAGTTATACGAAGGAATCAATTCTACCCATTCATCATGCGCAATCCATACCAGAAAGCTATGTTGTTTCTCACGTATATTCAGGGAACCGCGGTAACCGAATGGGTAGGATCAATGGTAGCCTGGTTGCGAGTACAAGTGGACGTTAACGGACGCAACCCCTTCGAGATTGGTTGTGGTACAATACTCATACATCGTTTATGAGGCAATACGCAGACACCTTAAAAGAAGAAAAGGCGCAAACCGAGTTGCGTAGGGGCATCAAGATGGAAAAAGGAGATATTGATGCGTACGTGGCCAAATTCGAACAGTTGGTCAGATACGCTGGCTACAACATAGATCAACCAATGGTCCTGGACCTATTTGCAAATGGGTTGCCGGGTAAACTACATGAAACAATCTATCTCCACGATGGCCCTACCGACTATGAAGATTGGAAAAGAGCAGCCATCAAATGGCAAGGCCAATACCTCCATATAAGGAATAAAATCGATCAATACAAGATACAACCTCGATCACCACCACCAGCACAACGAACTGGAGACAGTTCAGACGTCATCCAGATGCGATGGATATGTCAGCAGATCGAACCAGGAGTAGAGGACGATTGGCACACACCGAAGATGTTTTAGCCCAACCAAGGCCTTACCTCAACAACTCTAGACCTCCGTTTAAACCACGTGAAGGGTTCTTGCAGAGGAGGCAACTCCCAGACCTCAGGGAAGTAACATGTTATAATTGTCAAAAGAAGGACACCTCAGTCGCAATTGTTCCCAGCCGCGTCAACCGCCAAGGCCATTTAGCAACTCAAGAGGCCTGGAAGTAGTGGATGATCGCACCGAAGTTGGTGAAGATCTCCACATCGCTCAAATGGTAGCAGACAGCCGCACTACCGAAGAAAGAAAGAACGATTGGCTACGCGTGGTGGCTGTGAAACCGAAGAGTTCAAAGCCATGGCCCTGCAGGAATTGATGGGGAATAAGGATTTTGGGGACGCCTAAACCCGACGGCCTGGGTGAGGGCACTACGTTGTAATGCTGTATACATAACTCGCTTCCGTTCTATGCGAATTCCAGTATCAATCCGAACCAGCAGCAACAAGGCCGATATAAAAACGCTAGTAGATTCAGGAGCTACGGACAATTTGTCAACATCGATTTGTAAAGCGAATGGGACTAGGAATAGCCCATTGCCGCAACCAAACAACTGTTCAATATAGATGACACCCATAACAAAAAGGGATCAGTCACTCATTTCGTCGATCTACAAATATTGACAAAAGGGATTGTCAGAAAAATGTGATTTCTGATCCGGATATTGGAAAAGAAGATCTTCTTCTAGGATATCCATGGCTCAGCACTTTCGAACCAAAGTTCAGTTGGAAGCATGGCACGATTGATGAAAACGTATTACCAATCTAATCAAATCATGCCATCCAAGGTCAACGTCAACGTAGTAGCTCGCCTACTTTCAGATGTCGCAAAAGACAATATTGTTGCAAGATTAGGGGAGCATAGCTCTATCAAAGGTGCCGCCACTGACTCGCCATAGCCGCAGGACCCAAGGAAGGATCCAAATACCGAAGATTATGAAATTTCAAAAAGGTTTTTAGTGAGGAAGAATCCCACCGATTTCCCCTTCAGGGAATGGGATCATGCCATCGAATCAAAACCAACACTCCGACCAATCAATTGTCTATATACGAACTTCACAATGGAGGACAAACCATTATGTGATTTTATCACGGAACAACTCAACAAAGGGTAATTAGACCCTCAAATCACAATACGCCTCTCCGTTCTTTTTGTCAAAAAGAAGGACGGAAAACTACGCCCAGTACAGGATTATCGGCGGATAACAATTCACAATCGCAAAATTACCCGCTGCCATTAATTCAAACCCTATCAAGGACCTTAGCGGTGCACACATATACACTAAACTCGACGTACGTGGGGATACAACAATATCCGCATCAAGGCGGCGATGAACATAAAGCGGTTTAAAAACCATATGGACTCTTCGAACCACCGTGATGTTCTTCGGATTAACAAATTCACCCACCACATTCCAAACCATGATGAACCACATCTATCGGAACGATTGCGAAACACACGCCAAGGGACCACCATTCGGGTTTACATGGACGACATGGTATCGCACTCGAACAAATATTACTGATCATATCAATGCAGTCGGGATGTACTAGCGGTGGCTGCGAAGTATGACCTATTTTTCAAACCGAGAATGCACCTTTCACTGACATCTCTCGATTACCTGGGGGTAATCCTTGAAAAAGGGGTACACGTATGGACCCTGTAAAAATCGCGGGCATTAAAAATTGGCCAACCCAACTAAAGTAAGGACGTACAATCTTTTTTGGGTTTTTGCAATTTTTACCGTCTATTCATCAAAGGATTTGCGTCAATTGCCAAACCATTGAACAATCTACAAAGAAACAACGGAATGGCATGGGGCTCAACGGAACAACAAGCATTCGAATATTAAGAGACGGGTTACAAGTGAACCTGTATTGGCACACCCGATACTGAAGGATCAATTCGAGTTGGAAGTAGATGCATCAGGTTTGCGGTGGGAGTGGTGTTACTCCAAAAGAAAACTGATGGCAAAAGACATCCGATAGGCTATTACTCCGCACCCTCAACACAGCGGAACGAAATTACGACATCTACGACCTGAACTATTGGCAATAGTCAAGGCTCTACGACACTGGAGGCCTTTACTAGGGGATCACCCCATAAAATCAAAGTATTCTCGGATCACATGAACTTGCGGTATTGGAGAGAACCACAGAAGATTAGTCGACGGTCGCAAGGGAAGTACTGGAATTGTTGGAATACGATCTCGAAATTCACCATATAAAGGGGACTGCGAACGGACGAGCAGATGCGTTGTCAAGACGACCCGACTACGATCACGGGGAACAAGACAATGAAAATGTCACGGTGTTACCAGATAAAATATTCATATGAACCAACAACACACACCGTACAGGCATGCCCGTCCATTCGTCCGCAACAATCGCAGTAGAAGAAATGGGGTCAACCAACCACAAAGACGAACAAGATGAAGATGTTATCAAACCTTGGGTAGATCCACACAAACTGAAAAGGATCAACGGGTTTGGTACAAGAAGGAAGGAGGTAATCACCAAGGGAAGTAACAGTGGAAATCAATAATCGCGCTCATCACGATACCCCAGTACACGGCCATCCAGGAATAAAGACGGGCAAAATAGTAGAACGATACTATTGGTGGCCGAGATACGTCCAGACGTATTGGCTTACGTACGAGGTTGCGCAGAATGCCAAAGGCATAAAGTCAATAATCGCCCTATTCGGGCCACTACAACCTATATTTCCCAAACCGGAAGCTATGCCATTCGAAACTATCGCTCTCGACTTCATCACTAAATTGCCAATCGCACAGGGCTACGATTCAATTCTTACAGTCACAGATCACGACTGTACCAAGGCATCGGTGTTCATTCCTTGTAATGAGGAAATCGATGCGGAAGAAACAGCAGCTTTATACATCAAACA
>WITN01000471.1:0-68755 GCA_015025155.1 Lactarius quietus
CTAATGCTTGTTCGACTTGAACAAATCTGCGGCGTGACGTTCGAGCATATGGATGAATGTTGATTATCACTGGCAACTTAACTAAGTTGCACTGCCACTAGGTCGCTTTGACAGACACTAGGGTATCCAAAGGATAAGCTTCAATTGATAGATTGGAAGAGACAAAGTGGATGATGAAGAAGATGATGATTCAAGAAGACCAAGCTGAAGAGCCTTGGTCTTTACCGAACAGTTTATATACAAGTACGCACTGGCTTTAAAGCGCAGCTAGAAACCCCAAACCCTAGTACAGTGATACTAGTACTGAGTCATACAGTAATCTGAAACACCGGTGAAACCCAAAGACCGGCGACGCGTAAGTGTCCATGACTAATGAGGCTTACTACCGTAGTCATAACCATATAGTAAGCGTCCCGTACTCCGAGACCTTGTAATGATGCTGATAATTAGTCCGTCGCATGTCAAACCGTGACAGTTGAAGCTGCCAAAGAACAACTTTTGTATTGGCATCTATCTGACGCCACTACCATTCACAATTACCCAGCCGAGTCTCTCCTATTGTGGACCAAGGACGACTACCTTTGGTTCATCCACATTCCCCCACAAGAACAAGAACTCATCTGTCGCATTAGAGCAGGAGAGCGTATCAGATATTTAGAGCGCTTCTCTCTCAACTACGATCAAGTCCAAGTCAACTGGCAAGAAATTCGTCTTGTCACCAGAGAACCTGGGTTCCACCTTGCCATAGTCGAAGGAAAAGAATTCACTTACAAGTGGAACTCTTCCTATTGGGAAACTACCCTTGAGAACCCTGACCACCGTCTTATCGACCCTCAAGTTTATCACTTTCCCCCAGACATTTCGGACGACCCTGAAATCCTTGAGTTTGCTGAAGCGCGAACACCTTCACCCCTTGTCGATACTCCACTGCCACCAAGCAGTCCCACTAGCATACCTGCAGAGTCTGTTGACAGTTGGGGAGAACCTAACCTTTGGAACGGACTTAGAAGGTGTTGGTGTGCAAAAGAAGTGTGTGATTGCGGATACAGACCAGATACCCCACCTACTCCACCAAGTGTAGTATTGTGGGCCCCAGGCAACGACTATCTACCCTTTACACAATAAGGGAGTAGATTTCTTGTCCAAAATCCAAACTGGAAAACATCGGAGAAAGTATAGTCGATTGGGCTATCAACCTGGCGTCCCAGAATATTCAGCAGCGTCCCCATAGAAGACGCAACCAGAGAACACGTGTGGAATATCCTTCCATACACGAAGAAGACCTCTGCCTCAATTCGCTGTCCCAAGTCCCAGCTGTTCCTAACAGGGATATTCCTAGAATTAACCAAGCTGGTCCGTCTGAACCAGTGTACCCATCTATCAGAGGACCCCCAGTCCCACGCCCAGTAAACCCCATCGCCAGGCAACACTCCACCAGTAGTGAAGAAGCCAACTACCTCCAAATGGAGACAGTACAGTTACACTGCCACTATCCAGAATCTGTCTACGTAGCAGAACACCTACCTACCCAAAGACCAAGAGAACTCCAAGCGTTCAAAGAACACTGCAGATTACAGTACGACCAACACCAAATCACCCTAGACGTTCACCACCCCTTGAGCCACATTAGAGAGTTCACGTCAAGTATCCTCAACTTCCAAAACTACCTTTGGAGGAGCAAAACCACAGTCACCTACTTTGGCATTTACGAAGAATACCATTGGATCTGCCAACAAGTTAGACGAAACCAACCGGACAAAGCCATCCTACAACCAGCCTATAAGATCCACTATCAGTGGAACGACGACGGTTGGACTGTCACCAGGTTACCCCGCCATTAGTGAATGAGTCAAAGTACAACTCCAACGACTAGAGAACTCACAGAAGAAGAAGAAAACCTCATTCCAGCTAGCATCTACGACACCTTTTTTGACCTAATCCACGAACGAATCCAAGGCGAATTTCTTGACAGACCAGTCTACAGCACAGACGGTCACTTTCCTTGGATTTTCCTAGACACTCTTAAAGAAGTTACAATCAAAGACTTCGCCCTAGTCCACCCCCACATCTCCCATGTCCACAACCTTGATTACTCCTCACTTATCAGTGATTACCAGTCCAAAACCGTCGAGTGGTCATTTCATAGAAGCAGGTGGGAATACAAGAACAGGAAACCAGTTCAATTCTCAGATTCCGAAAACGAGTCTTCGGACCACGAAGAGGTAGCAACCTCTGCCCAAGAAACCCAACCAGAACCACAAGCGTGGTCACCGCCTAGAACACCACCCTCAGGCGCCAGATCAGCACACAGTGAAGCGAGTGACCAAGAAGAGGTCTCTCAGATCCTAGGAAGTGTTACCAGAAAAGTCAAAGCACTTATTACTACAGTATCCCAGCCTCAGACACCACAAACAGTTCCAGGCGCACTTCCAGTAACACCGGCGCAGGCATCATAATCGTTCCTGCCTACACCTTCGGCTACAGCATTCCCACTTCCACCAACAGTACCCCCAGTTCGTGTAACCACCCCTACACCCAGTCAGCACCCAAGTACCCCTGCTTATTCCAGTCGTTCCACATCTCCAAGTCAACCTAGTACACCTAGCACACTGAGTACCCCGGCAAGCATGTCTGGATCAGCAAACACCAAGTTATTGGGATCTCCTCCTGAATCATTTGATGGTAGTCCTGCTAAAGCCGAAGCCTTTTGGAATAATCTGGAAAACTACTACTACCTCAACGAGTCCACATACTCAGATCAAGGAAAGAGGGTTTCGGCTGCTCTAACACACTTCAAAGCTGGCACTTCTGCCGGAGAATGGGCCCAAGATAAACAAAAGAGGGCCTTATCAGCTACACCTATCGACTTTGGAACATGGGCAGACTTCTGCATCAGTTTCAAGAAACACTTTGTCCCAGCGTACTCAAAACTAGAAGCTACCAATGCTATGTATACCTCCAAGATGGGCGGACGCCCTTTTAATGAATGGTACCAAGATTGGTCGACATTCGCTTCCCGGAGCGGAGCCAATGAAGAAACCCAGATGTACGCCTTTAGGAAGGCGCTTCCTATGGCACTACACCAGAAGATAATGGGTGTATCACCACAGCCCACCACGCTAGAAGAACTGGCAGAGAAAGCATGAGAGTTTGATCGACTCTGGCGCATGTACAGCACCCCTACCCTATTTAACAGAAGTTCAGGCCCACAAAACCGCGCCATAACCACAGAAGAAGATCATGCCCAAGTCAATGTTACCACAGCACCATCACGACCCCCATTGGGTGGAAAGATATCAAAAGCAGAGAAAGACAGACGCTTCAAAGACAAGCTCTGTTTCTACTGCGGAAAACCTGGTCATAGGGCTAAAGAATGCCGCGTCAAGACAAGCCAGTACAACCAAGGGACAGGAAATCGACGTCCAAATCCACGCCAAGGAAGCGACTTCAGAGCTCGCGCTACAGTAACCCAAGAAGATCAATTTGCCAAAGAAGAAAACATAGAGGAGCATCCAGCCCAGGTAGCGGCCATGTACCACAGCCCTCGTCCCCAAGTCATGATTCCCCGCCCTCACTCCTGCCCTATCAATGAGGATTTTTGAAGCGTCCCTCTGCTGCACTGTCAGTTGGGACTTTACATTTGTCCAGGTCTAGTTTTGAGAATAGGTTTTCTCTCCTAGAGACATTAGACTCTGAGCCTGTACCCGGTGATACTATACGAAATAGACGATCACCATCTATTACACTCAGAGTGGCTCTAGTTGGAAGAACAACTGGACGAGAAATCAGTGCACGCACCCTACTTGATAGCGGCGCAGAAGGAATAATCATAGATCAAGACTTTGCCACCAAGAATAATCTCACCCTGCGAACACTAGTCAATCCACTACCAGTAAAGAACGTGGATGGAACACTCAATAAGCATGGATCCATCAAGTATACTACAATCCAGAAGATTCGGGTTAACAACATGGAAAATGAATACCATGAAGAAACATCAGAACTCTATGTTACCACACTAGGGGACCATGACATTATCCTAGGAACGGATTGGCTCCATGCGCATAACCCAGAAGTAGACTGGGCGTTGCCACAGATCGCCTTCACAAGATGCCCCAAACATTGTACCTTGTCCAAATACCCCCTAGTGATCACATCTCGAAAACCACAGACACGTGCTACCACCATCAATGCCTTGCATCCAGTAGAAGATGAAATCCCAACAACCGAAGATGCCTTTGCCCAAGAAGCCATGGACAGCTTCTTATACAACCACAGTTTTAGCAAGTATGATGACCTTGCTATCCAGTCAAAATCTACTGCCAGTACGGCTATTGCAGCAAAGAATGCGCCTAAACAATGCCTTGATCACATTCCTGCCCAATATCACAAGTATTCCAAAGTTTTCAGTGAACTTGCTTCACATCGACTTCCAAAACATCAAGCTTGGGACCACGCCATCAAACTCAAACCAGCCACTAGGATGCGCAATTGTGGCATCTATAGGCTCACACCCAAAGAATCAGCAGCACTCAAGGAATACATTACAGAACACCTGCGAAGGGGATACATTCGCCCCTCCAAGTCCCCCATGGCTAGTCCCTTCTTCTTCGTAGATAAGAAGGATGGTAAATTGCACCCAGTCCAAGACTATCGTGCCCTCAATGACATTACAATCAAGAATGCTGCCCCCTTACCACTGATCCTGGAGTTAATCGACAAACTACGCAGTGCCAGATACTTCACCAAGCTGGATATTTGTTGGGGATACAACAATATCCGTATCAGGGAAGGAGACGAACATAAAGCTGCCTTCAAAACACACTTAGGCCTATTTGAACCCACTGTCATGACCTTTGGCCCCTGCAATGCCCCTGCCATGTTCCAGACATTTATGAATGGCATCTTCGAAGACATGATTGATGAAGGACATGTTGTCGTCTATCTGGATGACATCCTCATTTTTTCGGAAGATCCGGCCCAGTTAAACAGCTTAACCCATGAAGTCCTTTTATGTCTCGAAGCACATGACTTGTACCTCAAACCTGAGAAATGTGTATTTGCTCAGACGACTATTGAATACCTTGGAATTGTTATCTCAAATGGTCAACTAAAGATGGACCCTGCTAAAGTCGCAGGGATTACGGATTGGCCCACTCCACGTACTGTCAAACATGTCCAAGCCTTCCTCGGGTTTTGTAACTTCTACCGACGATTCATCAAAGACTTTTCTACCATCGCCAGACCGTTGTTTGACCTCACCAAGAAGGAAATCCCATTCCTCTGGGGCACATTGCAGGAAGCAGCTTTCCGCACCCTCATTCGGGCCTTTGTCACAGCCCCTGTCCTTGCTCTTCCTGACCATAGTAAACCCTTCCGACTCATCACCGATGCCAGTGACTTCGCCACGGGAGCCATTCTTGAACAACCTGATGCGTTAAACAGATGGCACCCTGTTGCTTATCATTCCAAGTCCTTACAACCGGCAGAGCGAAATTATGAAATCCATGATAAGGAACTTCTTGCCATTATCTGAGCTTTGGACATTTTTTGTCATTACCTCGAAGGTCGTGACGATAACCTTTGAATATGGTCTGACCATGGCAATTTGGTTTATTTTACCACAAAGCAGAAGCTCACATGTCGTCAAGCACGTTGGGCTTTATTCCTTTCCTGTTTCAAATTTACCATTATTCACAAACCTGGGGTACAAAACAAGTCGGATGCACTGTCCAAGCGTCCAGACCTTAAAGAGGGGATAGCAACTACAGATGAATTGCATACCCTACTAGACACCAAGTTTTCACAATCCACACAACCCGTCCAACAGCAGTCACAGTTTTAGGAGATACAACCCTACATCAAAAAATCAAGTCAAGCCAGGAATATGACAAAGACGTCAGCATCGCCATAGAAACTATCTTAAAGAATGGTCCAAGGTGTTACGTCCCGGGTCATGGTACGTATCTGACCTAACCCATAAGTCATGGGACGTATAAGCACGTGATCGCATGACGTTGTGACTGGCTTACATTTCTTACTTCTGATGATTACTGATATTAGTACGATACAATGACTGAGGATTCACTGTACGATTACTGAGCACTAGTAGTAGTGGCGTTTGTCTTAGTGGACGATTACCCAGCAGTAGTAGTAGTGGCGTTTGTCTTAGTGGACGATTACCCAGCAGTAGTAGTAGTGGCTGTATCGCTGACGAAGGCGTACAGTCAAGAACCAGTTATAAGGAAACTGTCGACTGATGTAGTCGACAGTTTGACTCTTTTGTACCATCTCTGAATCTAGTCGGCTTCTATCCATTCAGAAGTTCGCTTGTATTCGCGTTCTCTTAGGAAGGCACTTTCAGGTGTCCTTAGGTCTTGGTTACACCTTCGCGTGTTAACACCTTCTGCTAAGTCATATCTCTCCTTGCCATCGCGTGTAGGAGCCTAAGTCAGGCTACAACGTAACATTAGAGTCAAACTCTTCCACACGCCGTGGCGCCAATCACAACCAAGGACGGTTGGGACTTCCAACCTTTCATCATCAACTCCAGGGAAAGAGACGCCCCTGCAAGATACGTCATTAACCGAGTCCGTTGGAGGACAGTACCAGAAGAAAGACGAAGTGGAGCATTAGAGCACTTCAACACCGGGTACTACGCCGAAGCAGCAACAGCCCAACATTTTCACCCTATCATCTTTCACCACGGAAGGTGCTGTTGGGTGGAACTCAGGTGGAATCGAACGCAAGAATACTTCGAAGCAACCCGACCAGCCGGAGACGACCTCAATTGCAATATCCTATTATCGGAAGCAAGGGACGTCGAAGAACAAGGACGAATCGACGGAACCCAAGAAGAAGACACACACGAGGAGCCTCTGTCTCCAGAATTCCAACACGGGACCCCAGCAAGGACTGACACCAGTCACACAAGCGAACGAGTCCAAACCCCGTCCATTGAACACGAACCAGAAACCATCTACATTCAAGAGGAAGAACCCGCTGTAGAAGAAATCATTACGCAAACAGCTACGTTACACATCCCTGACCCAATTAGGATGGCAACTCAAACACAGATCGAAGAAAACATGCCGCTAGTCATCGACGAAAGGACGGGCCATGTCGTGAACATGGACCCAGAAGATATACAGGCCGCCCGACGAGCCATGGGGCCGGACGAGCCAGATCAACCAGGAGGATTCGACTTCGATTACAACGAACCACCTCCTAGGCCATACGAGCAAATAGGAAGGGCTTACAGACAACAGAATCAAGGAGGAGCCCCACCAGGAGGACCACCCATGGGAGGAGGAGGACCACCCATGGGAGGAGGAGGACCGCCCGCAGGAGGAGGAGGACCGCCCATGGGGGACCCCCTGGAATTCCTCAAGGAGTTGGCAACACCACGGACAAGTTCATTGGAAACCCTCCAAACTTGTTCAGTGGAGAAAGGTCAAAAGTCGAAGGGTTCATACTCCAATGGGAAATTTACGCAGGAGTCAACGCAAGCAACACCGCAATGAGGAACAAATATCAAAAAGCTATGTTGTTCCTCACATACGTTCAAGGGGACCTGGTTAACGCCTGGGTCATGTCAGCCAACCAATGGTTGATACGCGAAGTATCACGAGGCGTCAGCCAATTCGACAACAGGCTGTGGAACAATGTTCTGCAAGCCTTTAGGCGACAATTCGCTGACGTGCTCAGCAAGGAAAGAGCCCAGGCTCAACTAGACGCAGGAATCAAGATGAAGGAAGGAAAAATAGACGATTATATCGCTCTATTCGAACAGCTCGTTCGCTACGCGGGCTACGACATCAACGCGGAACAAACCCTGAAGTATTTCATAAAAGGGTTACCAAGGGCACTCTACGAAGCGATGTACCAACACGATGATCCAAGGACGTACGAAGACTGGAGAGCGTCAGCTCTCAAAAGACAGCAAAAGTGGATCCATATGCAGACGGTACGCGGGAACCTAGACCTGTTCAAAGGACCCGCTAACAAAAACCAATCGGGAGCACTGGCAAAACTACTCGCTCCACTATCCCATCCCGATGCCATGGATACATCAGCGGATCGAGTCAGAGGAAGGCTCGCAGGTGCAGAAGACATTGTCAATGCCCCACGACCTCCATTCCCTCCATGAGGAGGATACCTAGGAAGACAACGAAACAACAGAACGGACTTTAGCCAAGTTCGCTGTTACAACTGCGACAAAATGGGGCACATCAGCCGAGACTGTCGCCAACCGCGCCGAAATAAAAGGCAACAAATACGGAGTACGGGAGAAACACCGAGGACAGACGAGGACAAAGCAGAAGACTGGCTGAGAGGAGTGGCCAGCGAAGGAGACGACGTAAAAGACCTCGTCCTGCAGAAGTTAATGGGGACGGGTTTTTCAGACGCCTAAACCCGACGGCCTGGGTGAGGGCACTTCGTTGTAATTCTGTGTACATTTTGCGCTACCGATCCATGCGAATTCCAGTTCAACTACACACGCGTTACAACACGGCCGATATTAAAGCACTAGTGGACTCAGGAGCCACTGATAACTTTGTGAGCGAGAGCTTCCTCAAACGAATGGGGATAAAAACACGATCACTAGATACGCCCAAACGAATCTACAACATTGACGATACAACAAACAAAGCCGGACAAATAACGCAATACGTCATCCTTCGAGTCAATGTCAATGGGAACAACAAAGAAATGAGGTTCCTAGTCACCAACATTGGAAAGGAAGATATACTGTTTGGGTACCCTTGGCTAGCGGCCTACGAACCACAATTCGACTGGAAAAGGGGAACAATCAGCCAAGCGCATCTCCCAGTCACCATTCAAACGGTTAACGCAACCGACAGAAGGAGCGTACTAGCCCACCTTCTAACAAGGAAAGACCACATCGTCACACAGCTAGAAGACGAAGAAACGAAAGGACGAAGAGCAATGGTTCCCGCGGTAGAACATGCCATCGCGGCCAAGCCCAAAGAAGAGGAAAAGGCTATTTTACCGCCGCAATACGAAGCGTTCAAGAAAGTCTTTGATGAAGAAGCATCGACACGACTACCAGACAGGCGACAATGTGATCATGCTATCACACTTCAACCAGACGCACCAAAGTCAATCGCGTGCCGACTTTACCCAATGACTCGAATAGAAGATGAAGCATTGGACGCCTTTATTGACGAACATCTCAAGAAAGGGTATATTAGACCCTCGCAATCACCCTACGCATCATCTTTCTTCTTTATCAAGAAAAAAGATGGGAAACTCCGACCCGTCCAAGACTACCGCGCTATAAACAAATGGACGGTACGAAACCAATACCCGCTACCACTAATAACAGATCTCATGCGAGACCTGGGTGGAGCGGTTATGTTTTCAAAGTTCGACGTCCGACAAGGGTACAATAACATTAGGATCAAGGAGGGAGACGAACACAAGGCAGCGTTCAAAACAAGACGAGGACTTTTTGAACCAACGGTCATGTACTTCGGGCTGTGTAACTCACCAGCTACCTTTCAGGCGTTCATGAACGAAATCTATCAACCCGTCATCGCCAAATTCGCAACAATGGGCACGCACATACGCATCTACATGGACGACATCGCTGTCGCTACTAATGACTGTGGTACCTTCCAACAAACAAACCAATCACACACAGCTGCAGTTTCAGCCGTTCTCGCAGTCGCGGCAGCCCATGACCTATACTTCAAATTATCAAAATGCGCCTTCCATGTCCCATCTATTGATTACCTGGGGGTAATCCTTGAGAAGGGGATGACGCGCATGGATCCAGCAAAAATTTCGGGCGTCCGCACATGGCCAACACCAACAAAAGTCAAAGATGTACGCAGTTTTTTGGGTTTTTGCAACTTTTACCGTCCCTTTATTCGAGGTTTCGCCACCATCGCCAAACCAATGAACGAATTAACAAGAAAGGACGTCGAATGGCATTGGGGACCAGCCCATCAAACCGCATTCAGACGCTCAAAACTCGCATCACGACTAATCCAGTTCTCGCTCACCCAAACCCAGAGGTACAATACGATCTTGAAGTAGATGCGTCAGGTTTCGCCGTCGGAGCAGTACTCACGCAGAAGGGAACTGATGGCAAAAAGCACCCAATAGCGTTCTACTCAGCCACTCTCAATGAGGCCGAACGCAACTACGACATATACAATTTGGAATTGCTAGCCATCGTGAAAGCGCTACGAAATTGGAGATACCTATTAGTGGGATCACCGCATAAGGTCAGAATATTCTCCGACCATATGAACCTGCAATACTGGCGAGATCCACAGAAAATCAGCCGACGAGTAGCACGAGAAGTCCTGGAACTGGAGGAATACGACATTGAGATACATCATCTCAAAGGAAGAGCTAACGGTAGAGCAGATGCGTTGTCACGGAGACCAGACTACGACACGGGGGAGAAAGACAACGAACGCGTCACGGTGCTACCAAACAAGATCTTCATACGCACGGTAACGGGAATCTCGTCGAAACCCATTATACAAGAAGAAGCCCGGATCGCAGCATGGGTAAGCCCCCATGAACTCAAGAAAATAGAAGGCGTATGGTTCAAAAATGGAAAAGTAGTAGTCACTACTACAAAGGACGAAGAACTGAGGGAAGTCATAAAACCCTATCACGACGCGTTAACCGCAGGGCATCCAGGCATAACAAAAACAAGGGAACTGCTAGCCCGACACTATTGGTGGCCAAACATGAAGGTCGACGTAATGAACTACGTACAGGGATGTGCGGAATGCCAACGACACAAGGTCAATACTCGACCCACCAAGGCACCACTCGAACCTATCTACCCGCGACCAGAAGCTACCCCATTTGAAGTCATCGCGGTAGACTTCATAACCAAATTACCCCCGTCAGATGGGTATGACTCGATTCTGACAATCACAGACCACGACTGCTCCAAGGCAGCGATATTTCTGCCCTGCCGAGAGTCAATATCGGGAGAAGAAACTGCAATGCTATACGCTCAGAAAGTACTCCCTCGATTCGGACTCCCGAGCAAGATAATCAGCGACAGAGACCCTCGATTCGCAGCAAAGTTCATGAGAGAACTTTGCAAGACGCTTCAAATCAAACAAAATATCTCCACAGCGTATCACCCAAGGACGGACGGACAATCCGAACGCTCAAATCAATGGTTGGAGCAGTACCTCAGACTCTGGGCAAATCAAAAACAAGACAACTGGGCCGCTCAGCTACTGTTGGCAGAATTCGCTCACAATAACGCGATAAGCAGCACAACAAAACAAACCCCGTTTTTCACACTAATGGGGTATCACCCAAGAGATAAATGGGCGTCAGGGACAATCACCTTGCCCAGCGTATCTACTAGGATAGAACAGCTGATGGAAGCCCGACGGAGCGCTCAGGAGAACATGATAAAGGCCCAGAAGTCGTGGATCAAACATAAAGATACGCCCAGATACGCCCTGGGAGACCAAGTATGGCTAGATGGGCGCAACTTACAAACCAATCAACCCACTCCCAAGTTGGCGCCCAGGAGACAAGGCCCATTCGAAGTGGTTCAGGTGATGTCCCCTGTGAATTACCGGCTCAAATTGCCTCCACAGTGGAAAATACATGACGTGTTTCACACAGATTTGTTAACACCTTACAAAGAAACACGCCTACACGGCGCAAACTACCTCCGACCACCACCCGAACTGATCGAAGGGGTGGAAGAATACGAGGTCGAAAAGGTACTAGACTCAAGAAGGTGGGGAAGAGGACGCAAACTTCAATACCTCATCAAGTGGAAGGGGTATGCGGACTCCGAAAACCAATGGGTACCATGGAACGACGTCCATGCGGAAGAGGAGATAAGGAAGTTCGCACGATTAAACCCGAAAGCTGAAATTCACATAAAAGCAGCTTCATTGAATCCAAGAACGCCATCCTCCTCTTCTATGGCTTACATCCCCATCAACACTCTTACCAACATCGATGACCTCCCCTCTGTCAACACCCTCACCACTTACGACTATAACAACAACGTCGACGACCCCTTCTGCTCAGCCGTCGAACATGTCAGAGCTGTCGCAGAACAAGACCAGGCCGCTCGAGACCTGGCCGAGGCTCGCAGGCGATTCCCCACACCCGCAAGCGGAGGAGTGGAGGACGATGAGGAGGGAGTACGACCTATTGAAGGAGGTCATGTCCGCATGGAGGATGGATCAGATAGCGAAGAAGACGGCCGCGGAGAGGAGGATGAGGATCAAATTACTGATGAGGCGAGTTTCCACCAGTCCACAGCCTCCCTCACTACCACCGTCATCGGCAGCACCAACCCTTCCAACGCCTCCCTCGCCACCACCGCCGTTGACGACACCGACAGCGAAGACGAAGACGACGACAGCGACGAATCCTACCACGCAGCCAGGGTCGTGTGCGTCCAGTGCGATAATCCACCCAATTATTGCCACTGCGCTCCCCTGCCTATACCTCCCCAAATCAGCCTCGTTGCCGAAGAAGCCGACGATGAAGCGCGCCGACCACCGCCAATTGCTGTTGTCTACGGACCAACGGCGGAACAAGGATACGAAGCGCGAGGGTTACCCCCCTATACGAGGGAAGGGAGCGACCCATCGCCCTTCGCTACGCGCCGAACGAATGCGACGGGGCGCCCTCTCCGTGCCCTATCGCCTACCCCAGGCGGATTCATCCTCAACAATGGGATGAATTGGGTACCGATGGTCATCGAGCACGAAGGGCGACGAGTCCCCGCCAAATACGTACGTGTTCGCATGTTGGACAACCCAGAGGTGTTCGGCACGATGGGGAGGCATTTTCCTGTGTACCGCGCGGACATCCACGCCGAACCATGCCGAGACATGGGCCCGTCAGCTGAGTACACCCGTGAAGAGCTCGGGTATTTCCGCACTGACTTCCGTGGACGGCGACAGGTAGACGAGGCCCTCGCTCGCTTAGGGGATATTTCCCTTCAAGCCGAAGTGAGGCGCTACCGCGCGTCCATGGAAGTCATCGCCGAGCTCGAGCAGGCGATCAAGAAGCTGGAGGACGACATCTTCGTCCACATCGACAGGGCCATGCACTCTTCACGGCGACTGGGGCGAGCTCATGCGCTCAGGCGGGTCCGGGACGAGCACGAGACCGACGTGGGCCTCACCACGGTCACGAGTTGGGTTGTAGAGCGTGGGCGCTCACCCTTGTGAAGGGGGTGATGTTACGTCCCGGGTCATGGTACGTATCTGACCTAACCCATAAGTCATGGGACGTATAAGCACGTGATCGCATGACGTTGTGACTGGCTTACATTTCTTACTTCTGATGATTACTGATATTAGTACGATACAATGACTGAGGATTCACTGTACGATTACTGAGCACTAGTAGTAGTGGCGTTTGTCTTAGTGGACGATTACCCAGCAGTAGTAGTAGTGGCGTTTGTCTTAGTGGACGATTACCCAGCAGTAGTAGTAGTGGCTGTATCGCTGACGAAGGCGTACAGTCAAGAACCAGTTATAAGGAAACTGTCGACTGATGTAGTCGACAGTTTGACTCTTTTGTACCATCTCTGAATCTAGTCGGCTTCTATCCATTCAGAAGTTCGCTTGTATTCGCGTTCTCTTAGGAAGGCACTTTCAGGTGTCCTTAGGTCTTGGTTACACCTTCGCGTGTTAACACCTTCTGCTAAGTCATATCTCTCCTTGCCATCGCGTGTAGGAGCCTAAGTCAGGCTACAACGTAACACAAGGTCCATTGTTAAGGGCCTAGAAGAATGGAACCTAGAGGATGGAATCATTCTGTTCAGAGGACAAGTCTATGTCCCAAAGGATGATGCACTTCAAAGAGACATTGTCAAGAGATATCATGACCATGTAGCCACAGGACATCCAGGAAGATGGAAGACCTATGAATTAGTATCAAGGGAATTCTGGTGGCCGGGGATATCCACTTTTGTCAAGAGTTATGTGGACGGATGCGCCACGTGTCAGGCAACTAAGATTAAGCCAAGGACTCAAGTGCCTCTGTTACCAAATCAGATACCCACAGACGTATGGGGAGTCATCACCATGGATTTCATTACAGACCTTCCCACCTCCCAAGGATATGACTCCTTGTTCGTGGTGGTAGATCGTCTTAGCAAAGCCACCATTGTCACCCCTTGCAACAAAACCATCAATGCTGAAGAAACATCCAAGTTGTATATGAAAAATGTCTGGAGACGAACCGGACTACCACACCAAGTTATCTCTGATAGGGGACCCCAATTTGCCTCTAAAGTCATGCAAGAAGTCTGGGAACGATTGGGAGTCAAGTCTACCATGTCCACAGCCTTCCACCCTCAAACAGATGGCGAAACAGAAAGAGTCAACCAGGAATTGGAACAGTATCTCCGCGTTTTTTGTAACTTCCAGCAGGACAATTGGGTAGAACTAATACCCTTCATGGAATTTGCCCACAATGCTCATCAACACAGTGCTACAGGAAGATCCCCCTTTGAAGTCTGGTATGGATTCAAACCAGAGTTCATTCCCCCAGTAAACTTCGCCACCAAGATTCCCACAGTAGAGGAACGCCTCCGCACCCTAGATCAAGTACGATCTGAAGTCACAGCAGCACTGAAGGTAGCTGCAGAGGTCATGAAAAGGTCTAGAGTGCCCATTGCTTCGCATATATTCAAACCAGGAGATCTAGTCTGGTTAGAAGGAACCAATGTTCACACTACACACCCTAAAGCCAAATTATCCCCCAGACGTCATGGTCCATTCAAAGTACTATCTACATGGGGAGTTAATTGCAAACTCCAATTACCCAGGTCATGGCGAATCCACCCAGTCTTCCACAGCTCCCTGATATCACCATACAAAGAAACCCCTGCACACAGACCTAACTTCACCAGACCTCCTCCAGATATAGTTCAAGGAGAAGAAGAACATTATGAAGTGGAAGTAGTACTCCAGTCCAAAGTATCACCCAACAAAAAGGGGATCTTGTACCTCCTCAAGTGGAAAGGCTACCCTGACTCCGAAAACTCCTGGCTCCCTGCATCACAAATGAAGCATGCATCACACCTCGTCCAACAGTTTCACACCAGAAATCCTTCTGCGCCTCGACCTAGCAACCTTAGAGTGCTGATGGCGCAGCACAGTCCTAAAGAGGGGATACTGTCACGAACCTATACCACGGTCCATGACAAACCCATGAACCTTAAGAGTGTGCAAAGGAACACGCACACAGAACCTGGGAAGCAGAGTATTGGTCTAGTAGAACTAGCCAAGACGACGCGCGTGAAAGGATTAGATAATCCTCACCTTCCTATTCAAGAGAGGCCCGGTCCGAAACCAGGACTTACCCAGCAAAGGATGACCAAGTAAGTCACTAGATAAGCGGAGCTTATCAAGAGACTTGCTATTGGACAGTATATTTGGAACCCTTCTGGCATGTTCCACAAACCCCTGATAAGCGGAGCTTAACAGGGATTAACGCCATTGGGTAATATCCTTAGAAACCTTCCAGAACATTCCATGCTATCTTTAGAGTCCTTCTAGAGGATTCCATGGGCCCACCTGTGGATCGGAGTTGGGCCTCCCCTAAAGTACGCACAGACCATGTATTTGGGTATATAAGCTAGAGCAATACAACGGACAGTCCCTCAGACTGTCCACTTGCGACATCCCCACTTGTACCTTCCTGTTTACAGAGCAGCTTCCCACTATTGGGTTGTTCCTCATCCTCGTTCTGTTACTCGTGGTCCATTGTCTCCTCTCTCTGTTCTATTCCCTCGTCAGTTCGACATCAGCCACCCTGTTCCTTGTGATCCTAGGCCTCACTGTTGCATTTAAACAGTGAGTACTCATCACAGACGAGGTGGCAACAGCGAGGGAGTGGGAAGACAGGAGGATACAATATCACCAGATTCACCTGGGATCTGCGGTGGTGTCTGAGTAACGGATCTGCAGATGTGGTGTGAGGCTCGTCGAGACAATATAGATGATGTGTGCCTCGTGAGCTTGTGCCTTTTGGAGGCTCCTTGCGGTGTGCCAGTGTCCTCCAGGTTGGGGTCAGTGGAGCTGCAGCGACACTTTTTACCTTCCTCCAGCTTCTTTGCAGTCTTGTATATTCCAAGTACACGAGCCCGGTACCAATGTGTGTAGTCCAAGGTCCCAATTTTCCAAGCTTTGTAAAGATCTTCGCACAGCCGAAGAAAAGGGAACTGGTTTTCTATGTCCAGGTAGAACTCCATCTGTTGCGCTGGCACAAGTTGCATCCACAATGGAGCGAGAGTCTTGTACGTGTCAAGCATGCTTGACCATGATAGTTTGGATGCGAACCGCATACGAGTCAGGGTGGGGCTGTCAACTGTTGTCCCGTCTGAATTCTGGATGAACCAGAACATATGGTTTTCTCCTCTTGGGACTTGTCCTTCACTGTGTTGGAATTCCTCACAGGCCCTCTTGGCGATGCTGTAATTCCTCGTGGACCAAAAAGTAACAAGGGGATTATCGGCAGGGTCGAGAGCTGAGGAGTTAGGAAATGTAGTCGTCCTGGGCTTACTGGCAAGGTTCTTGAAGGCTTTCCTTTGAGTTATTATTACTGTTAGTGCTCAACTGGGTGTAACAGTGTGAAAGGTAGTACTCAAGTGTTGTGAAGCTTGGGGTGACCTTGGTATACTCTGATTGTATGCGCATATATGCTTGATTTTGTGTGGCCAAAAGATCTTCATGGGTTGCATCGCAGAGTACTTGGTATTTGAGCTGTGTAATAGCACTGTCAGCATAGTGAAAGGATGTCCTGCTATACACTTACAGAATGCCCTCCGGAGCTGATGGAATCCAAACTGTATGCGATATGAGAAGGGTTTCCATTCATCGCTGGTTCAAATGGAGGCAGGAGAAGGCTGGTGCCAGTGGGTAGGGCGGAGCTAGAGGTTGGCGAAAGGTGAATATTGCGATCAAGAGACTGGAACCCAGCTGAGTCTGAGGTTGATGAGTCCATGGCATTTGCGTGTACTTCTGAGAAGCCTATGGTCTTTTGTGATCTGATTTGAAGAAGTTGGAGGAGATCGTTGAGAGTCTCGGCAGTAATGGTTGTCAAAGGAAGGGAGCCAGCTTGCATAGAAGTCGCGAGTGGACCGACATTGGACTGACTTGGGAAGAGAGAGAATGGTCTCTCATTTTGTCAACAGCAGAACAATGTCGACAAAGTTTACAGAGGAGGGGGGGAAGAGAAGAAGTGGGATGATGTGGTTAGGAACAAGAGTTGCACTTGCAAGCCACAACACGTTCCAGGTTCCTAAGTCGGAATACAGATGCACATATATGAGGGCAATTCACATACTATTCCTCATCGTTTTCATTACTTACATCCACTGAAGCCAATGTAACTAGTCCTGGTTTGTCAATGAGAAAAAAAAGCGGGCTGCGATCTCCAAGGCTTGGCTCCATCGGTACCATGGCCACAACAGAAAGGATGGTTTTAGCTTCAATTACCTGCAAGCTGTCTTGCCCTTGGTAGGCACATGCATATATGGCCTGAGAGGACTCCTCCAACAGTTGTGGGTTTGGTTTTGACCACACTGAAATAAGGGCATGTGTGCGCTCTACTCCATTGTGCTTTCTTCGAAAATAAAACTGGACCTCACCGATGTGGAACAATCCTCCTGAAGTGAACTGGCACAGCAGCATAGCTATTAGCATGGCCTGGTACAGAGTCCCCACAATTAACTCACCTTGACATTCTGGGAGTGTCGGACATGTTCAGCAGCACTGGCATGCTCAGTTTCCTTCCAAGCGCAGCAAGCAATTTGCAGATTCGGAAGCTGCAAGTGAGCCCAATGAATATACTTAGGTTCCCAGTCATCTGGAAGTGTGTTCCCTGTTTTGAGTGTTGTGAACATGTGTAGCGCATCTGCCTGCTTGCCCCTGAGAACAACCCCATGCTCATCCTGAGCTCGTAAAAGTATATACCCTTCCCCAAGGTCAACAGCACCTCGTGGAAGATGTAGGGTATTTGAATCCAGATCTGGCAACATTGCATGTAGTGCCGCCATCTGTGACTGTCGTAAACCACAGTTTGCGAGATTGGTATATGGATTGGAAGGCTGTTTGAGTTCTTCGCCAAGGTTCCCAATCATGTGCTCCAGAGTCCACCGAGATGAGTAACCACCAGGACCAAGTCGAACAGTGTCAGGGGAGAGTTGAGAGAGAGCATGGATGCTCTGTCAACAAAAATGAAGTCGCTCGACCTTACATCAATAATACAGTGCCTCATACTCCTCTGTGAATGCTAGGAGAAGATGGTGTGCAGCCATAAGCTGCACAGCTGAGACAGCATGTTGTTGGAGAAGTCGAATACCAATGACTAGTTTGCAAAAGTTTGACCAGTAACACTGAGGGAGAATGCCATGCAACAGTGCCGGACAAAGCCAAAAGACATAGAGCAGAAATTCCCATGCCTTGTATCCGCTGTTGATCTTCTCTGCAGGATTTCTGGGAGGGCAGTCAAACAAGCCAGGGAAATATTGACGACACTGAGCAACACTGAGACCATGCACTTTCCAAGTATTCCTGGTCAAGACTGCCCAGTCCCAGTGAAGTCAGGAGTCGTCATGATCACAATCAATTGTCCCACGCCAGAGACCAAGAAGTAGATCTAGGAGGTTGAGAGCGATGATGTGCATGTGGTTGATTGCCAAGCAGCCAGGAAGACTGGAGGAGAGATTTGTATCAAGACCGAGAAATATACTTGGTTTGCAAAGGCCTGTCTCCTTCTGAGTGGCTTTGAACTGTGCATCTGTTTCACATCAAAGAAGGCAGTTCAAGTTTTCAATGTATCGGCCCAATGATGCCTTTGGAAGATTGTAGATGTCAACATCATTGTGGTCACACCCAGGGAGTGTATAATCCAATGGTTTGAGGAGCACTGGATAGTAATGTGGCCCCCCAGGCTTGTGTCGCCCTCTGAGGCCACAGTATTCCTGGCACCCAAAAGCCCCATGGTGCCCGACTTGCCCATGAAGCACGGCCAGCCCAGGACCGTCAGCAGTCCCCAAGAAGAAGTATGGATGTGATGTAAAGACATGCCCCATAGTACAATCCCAGATGCAAAGACCATCTTTCTGTAGGGCAGACAGGTGATGTAGCCCAGTATAAACGAAAGAATCGAGGTTTTTTGGTTTCTTGGGACCAGGAATAAAGCCTTTTGGAAGTACGTATTTCTTTTTGTAACGAAGATCACGTGCGAGATTGAGCAAGACCCAGATATAAATCCAGCAATCCGACTGTTTGCTCTCAAAAAGCTGCGCACCATCAATTGAGAGCATAAGAACATAGTCGTCAGATGTGATATCCCCACACATCACAGCATCAAGTAATGTCAAGCTACAGTACACATCATCGTAGACATCAACAGACCCTCCAGCAAGCATGTTGGCAACCAGTGGACCCATAACGCAAGCTCGGTGTCCCATATTCCATGCCCCTTCAGGGGACCTATATTGGGCTTGTATCTGGGGCCTGACTGGTATGGTGAGTGATTGCTTGCAAGGTACAGACACAAGCCTTTTCCCTTGCATAACAGTTTCGTATCGAGCTGCAGAGCACATAGGACAAGTTTGTAATTCAGAGAAGGGGCTGGTGAAAGCCAGACAAGAGTTAGGGCACATATCAGTCATGATAGGAACAACGCCCGTCAGCTCTGTGAGTTTGCACTTGAGTTTATCGTATGACAGGAGCTCAGTCTCAGGAGAAAACTGTTTTATAGCAGTGCAGACATCCATATATGATGCCTGAGACCCATTCGTAGATGCCAAGTAGAGATCCAGACATAAGTGTAGTTCCTTGCTGACAAGAAGGGGCTCTGAGACAGGTGACCGCAGCCTCTCACAAACATCAATGGGAAGTGGGTTGTTGTCCAGATTTGCATCATGGATACCCTGAATAAAATCCACAGATCTGCGCATCGCATCGAGATGAGGGACAATATCATCTGGGTTCCAATCATTTGCCCCCCCCGGGCAGTCGTCAGGTTGAGCATCTGGTCTGGCATATGCACTCCCATCTCCTGACTGAGTCAGCCAATGATCAGCCATGACTTCCATCATTCATGGGTCAGCTGACGGTAATATTCCCTCATCACTCATGGACCAACCAACATCAGCCGACAGGCAAGATTCTTACCTAATTCATGGGCCAACCAACGTCAGGTGGATTTCCAGAAAAAGACCCGATCTGAAGCCTGGGGCTGGGGTGGATGGGAATGCACTTGGGCATTAGGAATCAATCTGTAAGGGATTTCCGAAGCTCAGGAAAGTGTTCCGAAGCCTGGGATATACATCCACAAGCTTGGGGTATTTCAACAGGGTCTTTACCCGAAGCCTTGGATGTATGCCCATGAGCTTCAAGTGACCAGACAAAGAATGTGTTTGGACAGGGTGTTGACCCGAAGCCTTGCACATCCACCCATGAGCTTCGGGAGTCAGAATGAAGGATGTGTTGGACAGGGTGTTGACCTAAAGCCTTGCACATCCATCCATGAGCTTCAGGGGTTTGAACAAATGATGTATTCCAACAGGGCATTGACCTGAAGCCTTGCACATCCACCCATGAGCTCCAGGGGTCCAGACAGATGATGTCTTCTGACAGGGTATTGACCTGAAGCCTTGCACATCCATCCATGAGCTTCGGGGGTTCGGACAGATGATGTGTTCGAACAGGGTATTGACCCGAAGCCTTGCACATCCACCTATGAGCTTTGGGGGTTCGGTCAGTTGATGTGTTCGGACAGGGCATCGACCTGAAGCCTTGCACATCCACCCATCATGACCCATGAGCTTCAGGGTTTCAGACAGTTGATGTGTTCAGACAGGGTATTGACCCGAAGCCTTGCACATCCACCCATGAGCTTCAGGGGTTCAGACAGATGATGTGTTTGGACAGGGCATCGACCCGAAGCCTTACACATCCACCCATCATGACCTATGAGCTTTGGGTGTTTGGACAGTTGATGTGTTCGGACTGGGTATTGACCTGAAGCCTTGCACAACCATCCATGAGCTTTGGGGGTTCGGACAGTTGATGTGTTCAGACAGGGTATTGACCCGAAGCCTTGCACATCCATCCAGGAGCTTCAGGGGTTCGGACAGTTCATGTGTTTGGACAGGGTATTGACCTGAAGCCTTACACATCCACCCATCATGACCCATGAGCTTCAGGTGTTTGGATAGTTGATGTGTTCGGACAGGGTATTGACCCGAAGCCTTGCACATCCACCCATCATGACCCATGAGCTTCGGGGGTTCAGACAGAGGATGTGTTCCAACAGGGTATTGACCCAAAGCCTTGCACATCCACCCATGAGCTTTGGGTGTTTGGACAGATGATGTGTTCAGACAGGGCATTGACCCAAAGCCTTACACATCCACCTATCATGACCCAGGAGCTTCGGGTGTTTGGACAGTTGATGTGTTCAGACAGGGTATTGACCCAAAGCCTTGCACATCAACCCATGAGCTTTGGTGGTTTGGACAGTTGATGTGTTCAGACAGGGTATTGACCTGAAGCCTTGCACATTCACCCATCATGACCCATGAGCTTTGGGGGTTCGGACAGAGGATGTGTTCCAACAGGGTATTGACCCGAAGCCTTGCACATCCACCCATGAGCTTCAGGGGTTCGGACAGAGGATATGTTCCAACAGGGTATTGACCCGAAGCCTTGCACATCCACCCATGACCTTCGGGGGTCTGAACAGAGGATGTGATTGGACAGGGTGTTGACCCGAAGCCTTGCACATCCACCCATGAGCTTTGGGGGTTTGGACAGATGTTGTGTTCTGACAGGAAGCCTTGCATGTCCACCTCTGAGCTTCAGGTCATTGTATGTATGATGTGTTCAGACAGTGCTTTCACCTGAAGTCTTGGATGTACACCCATGAGCTTTGGGTGTCCAGATAAGGATTTGACCTTAAGCTTAGGATGTGCATTCCTGAGCTTCACGTCTCTGGACATAGAAGTGATCCAAAGAGCATCTCAACCTCAAGCATAAGATGCACACCGTTGAGCTTCATGTCGCCACACCCAAAATAGGTCTTAAGATGGTTCTGACCTGAAGCCTGGAATGTATATCCCTGTCCCTCAGGCCTCCAGACAGAGAACATATCCAAACAAAGGTTTGACCCAAAGCTTAGAATGTACATCTTTGAGCTTTGGGTATCTTGACAGAGAACATATCTGAACAAGGATTTCACCTGATGCCTGAATGTACACACCTGGACTCTAGTACAGGTGCTGCCCAGATGCCATCCCTGACTGAGGTTCAAAGGTCATGCATATTTCAATACATCCCAAGGTATAGATACTATTTCACTCATTCACCATATTCAATAAGACTTCCACTGTTCCACAGGCCAACAGTGTACAATTTGGGCTTTGAGTTGGAACACTGGGTAAAAAGACAAACCGAGGAATGTTCATCGCTGGCTTTGCATCATCACCCTGAACACATTTCTGTGCGCTCATGGCTGGATGTGCAAGGCTTTGGGTCAACACCCTGTCTGAACACAACCTATGTTAGCATCCCCAAAGGTCATGGCTGGGCATGCAGGGCTTCAGGTCAACACCTGGTCTGAATAGATCAACTGTCCAGACCCCCAAAGGTCATGGGTGGATGTGCAAAGCTTTGGGTCAATACCCTGTCCAAACACATCCTCTGTCTGGACCCCCAAAGCACAGGGCTGGACATGCAAAGCTTTGGGTCAACACCCTGTCCGAACACATCCTTGGTTCAGACCCCCAAAGCTCATGGGTGGATGTGCAAGGCTTCAGGTCAATACCCTGTCAGAAGACATCATCTGTCCAAACCCCCGAAGCCCATGGATGGATGTGCAAGGCTTCGGGTCAATACCCTGTCTGAACACATCAACTGTCCGAACCCCTGAAGCTCATGGGCGGATGTGCAAGGCTTTGGGTCAATGCCCTGTCTGAACACATCATCTGTCTGAACCCCTGAAGCTCATGGACAGATGTGCAAGGCTTCGGGTCAATACCCTGTCGGAACACATCAACTGTCCAAACCCCCACAGCCAATGTTCAGCCATCAATACCATCATTGATGGGTCAGCCAACAAGCAAATTCTCTCATCACTCATGGGCCAACCAACGTCAGCCGAAATTGGAGATTCTTACCATATTCATGGGCCAGCCGACGTCAGCTCAGAGTTGCTTGGAGTTGCATTCATATGGAGTATAGCCTGAAGGAAACAGTGTCAAAATGTTGCATATATTGTAACTATACTCTGTTTATGTGCATATAATATCTCCATACCACAACACCAGTACATAAATAGGTTCTACACTCCAGAGGAATATCTCTGGAGTTATTCTTTTGTAGAAAGTACACAGGAGTTGGGCATCCGGAGTAATACTTATTGTTCCAGAAGAATAACTCCAGAGATGTTGTTTGTCCAGAAGAATAATTCTGGAGTTGGTCTTCCACAGAAACAACTCTGGAGTTATTGTATCGGACAAACAACTCCGGAGGAATTTCTCAAGAGAAACAACTCCGAAGGAGCTATTACAGAGAAACAACTCCAGAGTTGTCATTCCGGAGAGACAACTCCGGAATTGTTATTCTGGAGAGACAACAAATAGCATGTCTCTTGATTTTTTGATCATATACTGGACCTGTGTGATAACTGCTGTGGGCAGAAATAAGGCAGCCCATGCTTGGCTAACCTACTATTTGTGTACCCTAAGCGGCTGAATGTGTTGTAATAGTTGATGAGCAGCAAGTAGGGTTCCTCTCAGGCTGTGCCTGTGTACTTGAGGGCTATTGTGAAGCAACACCCCATAACGATGATGTAGAAGGCAAGGTCAACAGCATCATCTGCTGACTTTCTTTGTGCCTGTCCATCTGATGCTTTGGCGATGTAAGCTGGAAGTTGCGCATCGACCCACTCCCAGGTAGGTGCGATCCAATCCCAAAGAATGAGGTTCCGAGCCAAGATGCGCAACAGCAAGAAGTTTGGTGGTATATGGTTCAAGGCCATGACTGTATCTGGAATGGTGAGTATGTCGGCTACTTCTCGACTCTCTGTTCTCAGATACAGCAATCCAAGAGCTATCATTGCTGCAGGAGAGGTAAGGTTAATGTCGAATGCAACTCGCATCTGTTCACTATGCATATGTGAAGGGGCCTGGAGTTGTTCTTCCAGAGTTGTTCATACGGAGTTGTTCATAGAGAGTTGGTGATCCAGAGTTGTTGATCTGGAGTTGTCTCTTTGGAGTTGTTGATCCGGAGTTGTTGATCTGGAGTTGTTGATCCAGAGTTGTTCATACAGAGTTGTTGATCTGGAGTTGTCTCTTCGGAGTTGTTGATCTGGAGTTGTAGATCTGGAGTTGACTCTTCAGAGTTGTTGATCCGGAGTTGTCTCTTTGGAGCTGTTGATCCGGAGTTGTCTCTTTGGAGTTGTTGATCCAGAGTTGTCTCTTCGGAGTTGTTGATCCAGAGTTGTTGATCCGGAGTTGTCTCTTCAGAGTTGTTGATCTGGAGTTGTCTCTTCGGAGTTGTTGATCCGGAGTTGTCTCTTTGGAGTTGTTGATCCAGAGTTGTCTCTTTGGAGTTGTAGATCTGGAGTTGTCTCTTCAGAGTTGTTGATCCAGAGTTGTTGAGTCGGAGTTGACTCTTCAGAGTTGTTCATCTGGAGTTGTAGATCCGGAGTTGTCTCTTCGGAGTTGTTGATCCAGAGTTGTTGATACAGAGTTATTCATCCGGAGTTGTTCATCTGGAGTTATTCATCTGGAGTTGCCTCTTCGGAGTTGTACATATGGAGTTGTCTGTCCAGATGTTACGTTGTAGCCTGACTTAGGCTCCTACACGCGATGGCAAGGAGAGATATGACTTAGCAGCAGGTGTTAACACGCGAAGGTGTAACCAAGACCTAAGGACACCTGAAAGTGCCTTCCTAAGGGAATGCGAATACAAGCGAACTTCTGAATGGATAGAAGCCGACTAGATTCAGAGATGGTACAAAAGAGTCAAACTGTCGACTACATCAGTCGACAGTTTCCTTATAACTGGTTCTTGACTGTACGCCTTCGTCAGCGATACAGCCACTACTACTACTGCTGGGTAATCGTCCACTAAGACAAACGCCACTACTACTACTGCTCAGTAATCGTACAGTGAATCCTCAGTCATTGTATCGTACTCGTATCAGTAATCATCAGAAGTAAGAAATGTAAGCCTGTCACGACGTCATGCGATCACGTGCCTATACGTCCCATGACTTATGGGTTAGGTCAGATACGTACCATGACCCGGGACGTAACACCAGAGTTGTCTGTCCGGAGTTGTTCATACGGAGTTATCTCTCCGGAGTTGCTCATCCGGAGTTGTTATTTCAGTGTTGTTATTCCAGAGTTGTTCATCCGGAGTTGCCTCTCCGGAGTTGTGATTTTGGAGCAACACCTCCAGAAGAACAACTCCGGTGTTGTGCCTCCAGAATAGTTTCTCCAGAGTTGATCTTCTAGAGAAACAACTCCGAAGTTGTTCTCCTGTAGTTGGTCTTCTGGAGACACAACGCCAGAGTTGTTATTCTGGAACAATTACTCCCCAAGTTGTTCTTCTAATCCCTTCAGAAGCATGGCTCTAGAGGTGTAATGCTGGAAGCATTTCTCTGGACCCATCAATTCCTACAGAAGGAGAGTTCTGGAGTAATTCCACCACATCAACATCTCTGCGGTTATTCTTCTAGAGTGCCTACGCCAGAGTTGTTAATCATAGGAACAACTCCAGAGTTGTTTTACTGGAGTTGCTCTTCCTGGAATGATAACTCCAGTTGATTTCCTCTGGTATCAGAGCTCCAGAAATTGTGTTCCAGATGAATCCCTCTGGATGCACACTTCCCAAACATTTCCTGGAACAGTCTCTCCACAAGGATTGTAGAAAGTTCCGATGTAATAATCTGATATATTATCGATTAGATCTAGACAATGGATACATTGGGTACACCATTGTAACCACCAAATTCTATCCATAGTCTACTGGTATATAAATAATTAATGTCAGGTCAATTCAAGGATTCCCAGATTGTTGAGACATTGCACAATCCCAGTAATTAAGACCATCCTGCACCCTGCCAGTGTCCTTATCCCTTCTCAACAGTTACATATGAGTGTGCCAAGTAATAACATGGAATATGCTTACCTAGCCTTCTCAGTCAGCCTGACTGTCCGCATGCTTTTCCGAAGAGGCTGAGAAGGTTCTCTTAATGGAACCTGCTGAGATGTCGATTCTGACACTCCTCCATGATGAGAATTCCGGAGGAATGCAGTCTTGTCATGATATTGTTGAGACTGATTTGAACTTCCTGTTATGATGCCATTGTAAGGAATTGGATGATACTTCCAAAGCGGTGCAAAATGACTCACCAGGGATGTCAATCTGTAACTGATGTCTTTCTGATGATGGAATGGTGGAACTCCTATTATTTGCAAACTGTGCTGTTAGAGGCCTGTCAGTGATAAGTAAATAGAGGAAAGCAATAAGAGATGTACATGTGTCTGGAGTGTTTGAAGTATGCTCTGGGAGAGATGTCTGTGCTTCCTGCTCATCCCCTGAGAAATCGGATGAGCTGGACCCAGTTTGCTTTGGATTTGCATTTGTAGATCATGGAAGAAGTGGTTCATCCTCAGAACTCCTGTCAGGGATCTTAGCAATCTCATCACCAAAGTCATCTTCATCTTCGTCCCTCTCAGATGGTCCCTCATCACTACTTGAAGAGGAATGCCTCTCTGAAGGTGATACACTGTTATTCGTCTGCACATTCTGGAGGGGCTGAGTGACACCATCTTTAAGGAGCTCACAGTTCGAGCTCCATATCAGTGGTTCCAGTCCATCATCCTCTCACTCCCTCCAATGGTCAAGCAGTTGGAACACTTTGGTGAGACGGATCTTCGATGGGTCTGCCCATGGAAATCCCTCCGGATAGCACTCATCCAAAATCCATTCAGATGGATTTCTGGATAGCCTACTCCATGGGATGGTTGCCCTTTTCTTTCCGGAAGTGTACCCTGGGCAATATAGTGCATGTTATACACTGTCACACATACGCCAACATGTCTGGACTCACTGATATAGGCAGTACAGTATTCCCTGAGTGTGCTCTGAACTCTCTTCATGCTATACCCATCCTCCATGGTGGTGGAAGGAAGTTCAGGCTTCCCATTGGCATCTGTAGTGATTTGAATCCGAGTCTTGTTGGTCCTTGCATGACACAACAGACTTGGTGCAGGTTCTGGAACAGATGTGAGATATAAGGAGATAATGGCTCCATGGACATGTTACAAACCTGACTGAAAACACATGGTAGCATAGTTTAGCCACTGATCCCAGAGTACAGCTTCTCTCCAGTTTGGGCAAAAGTCTGTGAACGTCTGGCCACCGTCCAGTTTATCGTTCCAGTCATCCCTGAAGGTATATTGCTCACTAAACACCTGCAGCACAGTTTGGAGCACTCACATAGAAGCTCTCACATCTCCAGTCTCGTCCTGATATGCTACTAGAACAACAGAATGTATTCCACATGTTTTGAACAATTGTGTCTGAAAGTCCTGGACCATACGGGCCCTATAGGAGGCAGAGGCCATTCTGAAACCTCCCATCAGTTTCATAATGTATAGATGTATGGAGTGTCACATACTTAGCTTGTATAGCCTTTGGAGGTCTATCCTCAGACCACTCCTTCACAACATCTGCATATGTGTCCTGCTCCTCATTGGACAGCCTGTTCCACAGTCGTGTGGTTGCATCCTGGAGAGCACCTAGAAATGCCTGAGAACCCCGAACACCTCCGGAGATTTGCTCTGCAAGATTCATGATGTCTTCCTTGTTCTCATGGTAGAATGCATTTCTAGCTGACCATCTCCAAGTGAACTTAATCAGCTGACAATAGGGACGATCATAATGGTTGTAGAACCATGTCCTGAGTTTCTATAATACATTTTGGATCAGAATCATGTTCATTGAAGATCATGGATAGTACCTTCTTAACCTTCTTCTTGTCAAAGGCAGACTCTGGAGGGCGGGGCGCATACAGCTCTGCCATGGCCCTCTCCAGAACACTGCTCCGGTCATTGGTATTTGCCTTTTGGAACTCCTCAAGATAGCTTTTCAGTACAGTAGTGTCTCTCGGAGTGATGAAGAACCTGTCTCCTACAAAGGCACCATCTAGGGGAGAGTGCCTCTCAGATTTGCCAGAAGATGGGCTGGAGTGGTGTGATTCAGACTCCATGGCAGGAATATGTATAGGAGGTGGAGTTGAGAATGGAAAGTATATGGACTGTTGTGTGAACAATCCTAATGTGTGGAGAATGCTTAAATATGCAAGTTCATTCAACCACTCGACTAGGAATGAACAACGATGCATGATCACTTAATCACCGGAGTAGTTACAGCTCCAAGGGCATGATGTTTTTAATACATAGTGTGCTGCATACATGTGCAGCCTTAGACATTTCATTTGGATCAATACCCAGCCTCTGCAGGCATTTATGAAACTTTACTTGTGATGCACACAGATGCAAGATGATGTGTGATCACCTGAGTGATTTTACTCCGAGTCCATGATGATTCTGATACACACTGTGCTGCATGCATGTGCAGCCTTATACATTTGGTCTGGAGTAGTGCCCAAGCATACATGACACCTTACATGTAATGCAAAAGCAATGCACAATGATGTAGGATCACCAAAGTGATTATAGCCCTGAGTGCATGATGTCTTCAAGACATAGTTCGCTGCACACATGTGCATCTTTCTGCACATAGCTGATTGTGGTGTGTAATATCTGTGTGCATGCATGCAAATGTACATGTTATGCAGACAGATGCAAGATGATGTGCGATCACCAGAGTGATCATAGCTCTGGGTGGATGATGTTTCCAATGCACACTGTGCTGCATGTATTTGCAGCGTTGTGCATTTGGTCTGGAGCAGCGCCCAAATCTACAAGAGTATGCACACAGCCTTACATATGATGCAAGGTAATGCACAGTGCTGTGTGATTACTGGAGTGATCATAGCTCCAAGTGCATGATGTTTCCATTACACACTGCACTGCATGCATATGCAGCATTGTGCATTTGGTCCAGAGCAATGCCCAGCCTCTGTAAACATGCATGCAACTTTACATGGGATGCTGGGAAATGCATGGTGATGCCTGCACACCAGGACATAATGGCTCCTGAGCCCACAATAGTCTGATACCAAGGACGTCATACACATGTCCAGTTATGGCAATCAGGTCCATATATGCCATTTAGTGCACTGGAAGAAACACATACAACCCTCAATAATGATTGCATTCATACCTGAAGTAGATTTACGCAAGGAGACATCACATTTGCACAGAGGAGACAATACACAGCAGCTACATATCCTACTTATTAAAGATCCGCTTCATAATGGTCCTTCACATTCTCTGCATATTTCTTGATGTTCAGAAGCTCTGTATAAGCCTCTGACAACGCCCCTTCGACTGTCTCACACATTTTGATCAACTTCTTTGTGTTTTCAATGTGTTGGAGCCTGTCCTGCTCGACCTTTGTTGCATCCTTGGACAGTGGTGGTGCCCTTGACGCTCCAGCATGCTGCACAGGTGTACATCAGTCATGGATGGAGAAATGAATGTATACGTACTTACCGCAGGTGGTGGCGTGATTTCAACAATCTCCAGCGACTCTGGCGACTCTGGTGCTGGTGTGAGCACCTTCCTGCGATGGAGGAATGATGTGCATGTAAGGCATGGAGGTGCTGCCGGAGTTGCATGCTCATCATCAGTGGACTCCTACAGTACACAGTGAAGTTATTGCACATTGATGGACATGACAACATACCTGAATGGGTGGTGATGGACTCCGCATTGCTGCATCTTGTGCAGCAATGTGTATTTCCTCTGGCTCAGTCTTTACTGATGGTGGACGCTCAGACTGGAGAGGAGAGCCAGGGGTTGCAGTAGACCGTCTAAGGAAGCTGCACTTCAACAGCTGCACCCCATCAGATGGTGAGGGATTTTCACGCTCATTAACAGCTGTCAGTGTCCCTGGGATGGGTGGTGTGGGCATAGCCTTAGATGGAACAGGTGGTGGAGGCATGGACCCGGTCACTGGAGGTGTTCCAGTGGTGGGAGAACTTTTGGAGGGTGTACTGGGGGCTGGACAACGAGGGGGCATCTTTCCAATGTATGCCCACCGCCCTGAGACCAGATATCAGTTATCAATGGTGGGCATTTGTTGCCATATGTGTACATACCCGATTGAGACCCTTGTTTCTGCATGTAGAGGCTGAATGATCCACGGTGATAAGAAGCAGAGTGCAGTGCTAGTTTAGCACTATAATCTCAGGATTCACGCACACCGATCCATTAATGTGATCATTATAATTTGTGTCAAGTTCTGGACACATGCTGGACACATGTGCCAGAGTGAATCCTCTGTTTCCTTAATTGTTTGACTGATCAGATAAGGGCTTCGAACCCTTTACCATGTTTACAGAGTCCTTGAGCACCCCGAACACCCCCCACGTTCCCACTGCGAATATTCAATGGCGCTGGAACACTGCAAAAGTGTTCCATTTGACTGCACTCCCTATCTCTGCCACCCCATGCTGCCCACTCATCCCATCACTCTGCCGCTTCCAGCTGTCCCAACTCCGGAGATACAAACTCTGGTGACGTTGAACCCAGACTCACTGAGTGGCTCAGAGGAGCTGCTCCTGGGCGTAGCGATTCGTATCAACTCCACTGTTCGGGAGTTTCAGAAGAAAGGTGGAAAGGTCAATATATCATTTTTCTGAAAATCACTGGATGAGGAACTGGTAAGTCATTGAATCTCTTCCTCCTGTTCTAATATTGACTCTCAATCTGCAGTTGGAGGCATCAACCATATTTAACAACTCCCCAGCAGACAGGGACGACCCACACCTCCATCCTATCATCACTTATGTTGGTGAGATGTCCGAGGAGGCGGAGGCCAGAGGCTCACCCCTCAACTTGGGAGCCATCAAGCTCTCAGAAGTCACTTGGAGGTGTGGACTCGCTGCTGCAGTGTCATCAACATGGCCTCAAGAGCTATTCACTCCTGACTTGACCGTAATACTCCACCGCATGACTATGGAGTATAGGTGGTGGCTTCCACCGCTGCCCAGAGATATCCCAGCAGCGGATGATGATATTGGTGTGTATACTAGCTGGTGCAACCTTGTGCCCGCTGTTCTCACTCTGGAGCATTTGCAGACATGGCTGCGGTGCCAGCAGCTGTCACAGAGACTGCCCCAGTGCCCCCCATCGCCCCATCTACTCCGGAGCCGTCTACTCTGGATGGAAATGTGGAGATGTCACCGGATGATGGGGGTGACACTCCATGCTGTCAGACGAGGGCTGGAAAGTGTTCAGCAGCTGCGTGACCCAGCCTGGATGAACAGGAGGCCGAGTGCCTATGTCTCGATGACCCAGTGTGTATTACAAGCTCTCAATGATGCTCTCACTCACATATCCATCATTAGACCACCTGTGGACCATGCAGGGAGAATCGCCACAAGTGCAAGGTCCTGCGAGGCAAGGGAACTGCATGCACCTCCTGTGCAGCCCTCAAGATCAGATGTGATCACCAGACCCGTTCTGGCTCTGCATCATCTGCTCCGAAGGCCCGAACCAAGAGGCGGACTGCATTGGGTGAGTGTGTACTTCCTCCAAGGTTCTAAACACTCTGAACACTTTGCAGAAGCGGTTGAGGATCAGAAAGAAACCTTGGAGGCCCTCCAGAACGATAACGCCAAACTCCCTGGAGGTAATGTACACAATGAAGCAAATGCTCCATGATCTCTGCATCAAGGCCAACATCCCCCCCCCTCCTCCTGTCCAACGCCGCATTCCACAGGCCCCCCCTCTCTATGAGGGCCCTGCAGCGAATCCCTCCTCAGCATCCATCGAAAGCGCCACCTTGTCCACCTTGTCCAGCCTCCACCTCAACATGCTCACTATTGACAGTCCCACTGCATCAACCAGAGTGCAGCCAGTTGCTGGACCATCAAGCCTTGGTTCGGAGCAGGTGCAGCATGCAGGTAAGTCGTGTGACTTTCATTTCCAGATCTTCCACGTGCCTGACAGTGATTCGCACCCATCTTCCAGCTTCTGGAACAGCGCAGCGCAGCCGGTCTGGGCAGAGGGGTGGAGGAGCGGCAAAGGCTCCTACGAGGGCTCCTAGTGCAGCTGCAGCATGCCGGAGTTCTCGCACACGCACCTGAAGGCATCATGTATAATGTTTCGTTTGCTTTGTCCGATTTCCTGTTTTCCATGTATAATACAATGTCTAGCATATATGCTAGAAGGACTCCGAAATACGAATCTCATTTCCATGATGACATATCCATGTATGCATTCTAAATTGGCCTGTTAACTCCTCATTATCTGAACTCCAGAGGCCCCACTTATTATGATGACTCATGATGTGTGGTGCAGGGTGGGGGTGCCTACAGGCATTGGCAGGACATGACATGTGGTATGTGCACTATCATCCATCACAGGTGTGAGGGGTTCACATTTCAAAAGGTGCGCATGTGTGCTGCAGGTTCCAGATTGGAATTGGTCCAGATCAAAGTGTCATCATGTGCTGGAGTTTCCCACATGTGTGCACAGTATGTAACTCCAGTAACATGAATACTACCATATTTGGAGTGTCATATGTCAATTAGGGAAGCTGCACACACATGCTGCAGGGTGTACATGTCAAATGATGGTCACAAGGAACCCTAGTGTTACACATGGTAGGCATTCAGCACTACAAAACGCACACATATAACACCCCTGACACCATCACACAAACACATATACCTCAACATGGAATCGGACACTTCTGTTCCCCAAGAACCTTCTGCCGTGAAGGGCAGGGATGCTTTCATTGAATGTGTTTTCCCTATGCTTACTAGTCTTTCTGACCCTGAGGATATCAATCAATCTGATACACAATCATTTGATGAAGATGACATGTATGGCTCCGATAATAGCGATGATGTCATTGTAGTACATCTGGAATCTGATCCAGACTCTGAGCCTGATGCACAGACATTGATCGCTCAAATGGTGTGTCATTCACCTCACTGATATGCTCCAGACTTCAGATGTGGAACACAGTATGATGATGTCATTCAGGGAACATGACAACTATGTAGGGATGTAGAGATTCTGTCTGCGATGGCCAAGGCTCTGTGTGAGGCCCCAATTGCCCACATATTCTCCGGAACCAATAGTATTCAGGTTTGGAGTTTCAGATTGTTCAAAGAATTCCATTCACCATAACTTGAATAGGAAGACAACTCCGAAGCCAATTGATGATGTCAAAGCAGGAGATAGTTCCATCTGTAGCTTTGAGTCATAGAAACATCTGTACCTTTCTTGGATGTGAAGTACATTGTAGCCAGATTTGCAATGTCCAGATATTAACATGTCAATACAGCACATCTGATACATGCATCACTCCAGAGTTTATGAGTAGCCTGGAACTGCTGAGTACTGTAGATATGAACTCTATTGCAGTAGAATAACATCTTGCATATACATATAGATGTATGCATTGTTTCTGGCATATTTAATGGAAGGAGGACACTGACCAAGTTACACAACCTCACATCCCATTCACACATCTCCCATTCTCATATTGTTGCTCACAATGCCTCACAGTTGCAATGTTGTTGTTCCTAATGCTGTTAGAGGCATTCAGGAGGTCGTCATCAAAGAGACCAAATCCAAGCAAGGGGCTGGCAGGATTAAGGAGAAGGTTGTCCCTGTGGTGCTGCCCAAGAAAAAGAGTTCTGGATCGTCTTCAAAGGTAACAAAGGAGTCACCACCTCAGCCTCAGTCTGATGATGCTCAAGAAATAGGAGAGGCTCTCTGGACCACTGACCCTTATGATTTAGATATTAATCAATTCCCTGATGAGCAGGAATACAACTTTCCAGAACAACCAGTGAAGGACAGTCTTCCACAGGCAACTGTATGTACTTCACCCAATGTACATGTATTGGAGACTCACAGATTGTTGAAGACTCCGATGGAACAATGGCTCCAGTTCCGGAGCAACTACCTCCACATCCTGTTGAAGATGGAAGGCAAGCCAGCATCTGACAGGTGCTCCATGTGCATTGGACAAGCTGTTATCAAGTGTCCAGACTGCTTTGGCAGTCCATCATTTTGCAAGGACTGTGCTCTGGAGTCCCACAGGTGTTCTCCATTCCATCACCCACTCCTCTGGACTATGACCCAAGTGTCACTACAATTGCTTGGATTTGCCCTTTGCCTTGGGCATGGTGGCACACCATGTCCAAAGACAGTTGAGGTATGAGTACTGAGCATTGTCATCTGTAATTCTGTTCACCTGTATTTAGGGAATAAGGGCAGCTGAGGCAGCTGTGTCCAGTCAGAGGGCTCATCCTCTGCATGGGCATGTTCACACCATCTCCCTTCCCCCTCTTCTGGAGGAGGGTGCAGATATTCCAGAAAGTGCAGGCCAACTTCCAACACCTCGAGGGACACCCCAGCCGAGTTACTGCCATTGCAGCCAGTGGTCTCAGACACCCTCTATTCTACCATTGATATTACTATGGAGTCCAACAACACTGGTGCTAACAGGACACGCACAGCAGCCTCTGGAAATCCCCTCTTCACTGTAATTGATCGCAGTGGTATATTCAACATGGAGGTTGTTTTCTGTGTGTGCTCCGATGGAGGTGACACAGATGAGCAGCTCCTCCGAGCCAGGCTTTTCCCTGCTACATTTAAACAAATAGAAACCCTCTTTACACATTCAGTGTTGGAGGATTTCCTCACAGATAACCTTGAATGTAAGACCACAGCCCAGCAATATTACTCCAAGCTGCAAAGTATGACCAGAAAAATGTTTCCTAACTATGTTCCAGTATGTACTCTTCCAATCCCAGATGCATATCTCATATATGCCCATAGAACCGTTATAAGCAACTCCTGAGAGCATCCCATCAGTGGAGGGATCTTAAAAACAGAATGCAGACTGGACTTGGGCACCAGTCAACCTCCGATGCAACTCCGGATGGTGCTATGGCTATATTCTGCCCAGCATGCCCACAGCCTGGCATCAACCTTCCAAAGGACTGGAAGATGCAGTACACTCCGTATGTCATTACTCTACATATGATCCTCTATATATTCATATTCCATATAAAGGGAACAGCTCATCTGGACATTTATTATGGATGGAAACTTCTCTGCAGAGCATATGCGCCATAGATCTGGGGAGAAGGAAGTCTCCTTATCACCAGGGATGGCATTCATGGCCAATCTGGAGCCCTACAAGGCTCATCTTTGCAGTGGGAAAGAGACCACTCAGGTATGTGTAGCTTCCCTTATCACAAGGTCTCACTAACACTATGATAGCTAGTGATGGGAAAGTTCGGTTCTGAACCGTGGTTCGAACCCGAACTTAACTGAACCGAACCCCAATTTGGGGTTCAGGTTCGGGGATTTACTTGAACCGGACCATCGGTCCGGTTCAGGGTTCGGGGAATTCCCGAACCTGAGAGAACGCATTCGAACCTGAACCGTTGATAGTATTAGTACTTTGTTTACAGGTTCTTTGGAGATTGGAATTCTAACAGATGTATTGCTAGTTAATTTAAAAGTGAAAAAATGCATGCAAGTCATCAAATTTGTAGAGTCTGATACTGTGCAATAGCATGTGAAGTTTTATTCCGATCCTTGACTTTTCACGCATCGATTCCGCATCCTCCCCAATTTCATCTGCCTGCACTTCTAACACCTGTGTCAAGCCGACCCAGTCCCTTCTATGTTCCTCAGAGCTATGTTCTTCTCACTTCCCTGCAACAAATGGCCTAGGACGCAATGACTATGCCCAGGCTCACTGCAAGTACTCAAACCAAGGCTCGTGCAAACACCCCAAATTTACTCGTCGTCCGAAGCATTGGCTTTCAATCGACTCTCGTTCCGTCCAGTTCGTCGGGTTCGTCGTCTTCAACAGCTCGCACTGGTACCAGTGCGAGTCACTCCTCACGCCCGCCATGCGTCCCTCGCTGTCAGGAGCCCCTGCTATCAAGGTGTTGCCCAGCTGAGGATTTTGTTTCCCTAGGGCCATACCGGTGAAGCCATGGTTCATTCACACAGGTACGGACCTACTTCTGATTCCTTACTCACCGCTCCTCTCCCTCTCCTCTCCTTCTAATCTCTCCAGCTCTCTCTCCCGCACTTTTCACCATCTCACCCGCTCCTCCTCACGTGCATCCTCTCGGTCCATAACCTCTCGCCTGCCGCCTTGATACTCTCGCTGTAGGTGGGTTACCCACCTATAATCACCGTCACTGATGATGAGTCGCGGTTAGTGGGCGGACATGGCAAACCCGACGCAATTGTGGGTCCTTGATCTGGACGAGACTAGAGGCCTACTCACAGGGTACAAGAGCCATTCGGACACCGAGCGTAGTTTCTACGGTAACACTATCCGACTGTTCGCTGTCTCTGGCCCGAGATACGACTTCCCCTTGCCCTTAGGTGCGACCTCCACTGCGGCATCGAGAACCACTCTCGTTGATACAACACACCCCGCACGAAAATGTGCAGATACAAGCGCAACGCTTCTGGAGAAGGCAGCATCCTCATTGGAGACTGGGGTGCCGTACCCACCTCCAAAGAGACGCTTGTGCTTCCATTCCAGTTTAGCATGCATCTTGCTGGTAATATCACGCTCCGAAATCTGCCGTGTCTGCACCACAGCTGGACAAGCATTGATGAGATCTCCGGGGCAGGCGCTACCAAATCGGCATCTTCTGTGCATTCAGTGCCTTGGGGAATGCAAGGTTTCGTCTGGCACTGCGATGAACATCACGCAGCCCATTTGGGATCGAGAAACTCACGATGTCATCTCTTTGCAGACCATAATCCACTAACTCAAGACCGCGAGCCCACTGCACGATGTACGACGACCTATGCCCCATGGCGCTGTGCGGCATGCTAAAGGAAATTGTTGGGCTTGAGGAAGACAATCCTTTGGTTCGTCATCACTCAGCGCCCTACGTCCTGATGAGTTTAGCTTACCCTACTTGTCGGGGATCCCGTCGCCTCATGAATGGGTGCAACGGCGCTTCACCTTGACTGCGCTGGCTGCGGGTCACCAGCGTCGCTGGTTTAGTCGACAGGGGTTTGCCTCGACGTCGTTGGAACACGAGTAAGTACCTCCTATTGGCGTAGGTAAACAGCTCGATGGCAGCTTTATTTCGTTCTTTCAACTCAGTCTCCTGCTCCTGCTCCTACTAACGCTCAATTAACCCCTTTCATAGTAGCCTTCTCCTTAAGAGGCCACTTGCGACACAATGCACGACTTTGGCCATCCTTTTCGCCACGGGAGATGTCATCACGCGACAAGCCATCGAGCGAAAGTGCTACCAACATGATGTCTCTCGGTCGCCGTTTCCCCCACGCATTGCTAATTTTGGGAATTCTCTAGTTTTTTTCGAACGGCGTGTCTCTCATTTTTCAGAAGTGGGGGTTTCAAAAGGAGCAAATAGTACCGTTTTTGTATGGTCTTGTACACTAATCAGGAATCCTGCCCTCCGCAAACACCAGGCTGCCTGTGTGGACCCCTCATTTCCAAATGGATCGCGCTGTCTTGATTGGACGCAGGCGACAACCTCAAATCGCTCTGCCTGACACCGATTCCCCCAACGCTGCTTGAGCCCGCCTTGCTGGCATTCCCGTCGCAACTGCCGATCATCCCCAAGACCAAGTTGTCCAGCAGCACTAAGAGCCGTAAGCACAAAGAGGCTCGCACGCACGTCCCATTCCCATAGAGCGCGGTGGAGGGCACGCAGGAGGATAGGCCATGTTGTGTACTGCAGATGAGCACTGTGCGTGGACGCAATGGGGGGCATACACAGGAGGGGTTAAAGTAGCCTGATGTGCCCGTATCAGTTATACATAGTTATGAAATGATAGAATGGTTTCCCGACTTTACCCCAAAAGCGCGATACACATTTGCGGTATATGGGAGGATGGTTCTGCACAAACATCTTGATTAACGTTCGGGTCAGTTCCTGAACCCTTTCTGAACCCGAACTGGACCGAAAAGAACCAGAACCTCGGTTCAGGTTCGGGTTCGGGCAAATACCCTGAACCGAACCGACGGTCCGGTTCAGGGTTCGGAAAAAATCCCAAAGAACCGGACCAAACCGAACTTTCCCATCACTAATGATAGCCCAGCACATGCAATACCTACAAAGCCATTGAACAAGCTAACTCTAACAGGGCCCATCTTGATGTCACAGGGATTGGTGCAACAGCATGCTGCCATGGATTCTTTGTTCCAACATCAGTGGTAGATTTCCAGAAGGGAGAAAGGTGTGTGTTGTTCCTTTTGAACATCATTCCCACAGTTTACATAGTTCCACTTTCTGGCAAATCAATATGGACTACAGCATTTGCAGGGCACTTTCATACTACATGGAAGACATTCCAGTTGCGCTGGTCATGTATGACATCATGTGCCAATACAGTGTGCACTTCAGGAAGAGGGTGGAGAATAGTCCAGAACTCACCCTTTCAAGCTCCCTGGAACTCCGGACAGGAATTGGGCTCTTCCACATCCATGGCCACCAAGATTCCTGCCTACCACGCTTTTCCCCAAGTTACATTCCAGGAGCAAAGCAGGTTGATGGTGAAATAATAGAGACCTGTTGCGCAGCAACTAGCGCAGCAAACAGTGTCATGGAGTCTCACCTTGTGAAGGTATCGAGACTAGTAGAGAGGTTTGTAGAGTGGAGTGCTCAAGTGTGCGTAGAGTGAACGACTTATATTCTTAGAGGGGCTCTACTCCCCTCATTTATAGGAAAACCGGTCCCTATGGTCCACCCATGTCCGTTTGTGTAAAAGTGATGAGTAAAGGTGTCCACAATATCGTGTTTTCAGTGACGCCTGATGTGAAACACCCCAGAAGTCTTCAATATCACCATGTGTGATACTGATAAGACTTGCGCCCTCCATATTGGAGTTGCGCCCACTTTTGTGCGTAACGGAGTACCCTAATATAGTAATCATATGTACGATACTACTGTAATGTCGTAACTGCTATAGATAAGATACGTATGTACTTATTACGTTTCAACAAGACCTTGTGGGCTCCATTGAACAACATCTCTCGCAGCCTCCATGGAATGTCTCTGGTGCACAGGCAGGAAGTCCTGGATGCACACATTAATCATTCCAACTGGAAGAAGCTGGTCCATCACTCATTCCATACATTCATTGAGTCTGACAGTTGAATATGACAGTTCCCTCTCTGCTTAAGCGATTCCGCCGCTTGGAGACTGGCTTTGATACTAGTGCTCAGGCATACAAGTCACTCAGTGACCACTTTGGGGAGAAGACTGAGATATGGCTCAAGGAAGACAAGGATGCTCAAGCCAACAGGCAAGCATCCCCATCTTCCATGGACATATATGATACAGTCAAGGAGAAAGGTGTGAATATTCATTCAGAATGTCCTGGTCCTACCTGATGCCCAGTTAAAGCTCCATCTCGTGCTACAGGAGCTCATGGGTGAAGAGATTGGGGACTCCTCAATGCGGGGACAGACATCCTGGATCTCCTGTGGCATCAAGATTCAGGAAATGCAGTATGCATTTCAGACCACATCCTGTAAATTCACATACTAATACTATGCATAGACTGGCCATCAGATACCAACTCTGGAGTGAAGGGGCCCAGTTCACAATTGAGGATGAACAGATCCTTGAGAACAAGTGGACCCAATTGCAAAAACTCATAGATACATTTGAGCTTCAAGCTGATGCATTTCTCTTCAATGATGAACTCTCAGAAGATATTCTGATGTCACCTTTGGGTGATTATTCTGAATATGACCATGCAGATGATATAGATGACTCCAAAGTTCCTGGGCAATCCAATGCACCCCCCTCTGGCCACCATCATGGATCCCACCACTCTGGTCAATCTGGACACAATGCTGAAGACATTCAAATTTGCCTCCCATCATCACTTGGATGGGACTGGTGTCTTAAACATGGTCACAGGTCCCTGGCAATCAAAGAATCCAAGCTATGCCATTCCCAAGCAATGGACTCCATTCACAAACTCCAGTTGGCACTGGGGTTCAAGTCAGCTCTCTTCTGGACCCAGGTGAGACATGCTCGAACACAGAAGACCAAGACCAGGGCCTGGACAGCAGTCCATGGTGTTGATGCAACTGTACATGACCATGCCCAGAATTACAGCATGGCAAGGGATGCCTACAATAACATTCAGGATCCCTCTGCGAAGTCTAAACAACTCCCACCTCTCCAGCTTACCGACCTCCAGGTCAATACCATTATACTTGGGGCAGAGAAGTGTGGACAGCGAAATCAACAGCTTCCATGGATCTGGAGCTTTGGGATCTCTGCTAAAAAGGATGGAACATGGATGGATGACTGTAAGTGACCACATATTCTAGGATTATGATCAATGCTCATTGCTCAAATAGTCAATCGAGTTCATTGGCTCCATGCCAAGGCACAGTTTGAGAGGTGGAAGGAGGAGCAGGACAGCATTCATAATGAGGCTTTATGAGTTCCTGCCTACTTCCATGCTAAGGCAGAGTTCTGGAAGGCTCTGAGGAAATGGGCAGTTCAGGATTGACTTCCTGGGCATGCTGCATATGCCTCATATCAAGCTCATTCATGGGAAGAGCTCTCTCAGAGTTCAAAGAAGACACTGGCCCCAATTACTTTGTCATCATTGAAACATGTTTAGGTTATATTCTAGGTGTACCATAGATGTTGTGAATCTCTTCACAGTAGTTATAAACTGGAGAAGTCTCTTAGACATTGTTCTGGCTAAGAAGAGTGTTCAATAGCAGCCCCAAGACACAGGCTCCTGGCCAGAACTATGTTAAATGAGTCTTAGAATATCCTATGCTCATCTGAGAAACTTTGAATAACTCAATACACAACTCCAGGCCTACAAGACGTCCATATGCAACTCCAGAGCAGTGGCCCATCCTATGCTCACATCCAGGATATGATAGCATTTGTGGCATATATGAACCTTAAGAAGTCTTCCCTAAGGTCTGTGCTAGACCAGGTGCTCCGGAAGAACATTCCAGCACAAGCCATCTGGAAATGTCTTTCAAGACATCTTCTTATGGGATGTTTCATCCAGGACGACTGCTCCAGAATGATAGCTTTGGACCAATTTCTCTGGAACAAATGGTCCAGAGTAATTATTCCAGAGCAATTATTCCAGAGCAATTGCTCCTGAGGAATTATTACGGAGTTATTGCTCCAAGAAATTGATCCGGAACAATTTCTCCAGAGAAATTCCTCCAGAACAATTACTCTGGAGGTATTAGTGCAGAACATTTGCTCCGGAAAGATTGTTCCAGAGCATTTGCTCCAGAGACATTGTCTGGAATGATTGCTTTGGAACACTTCTTCCAGAAATATTGCTCCAGATGGATTGCTCTGGAACAAGTCTTCCAGAACAAGCCTCCCAAACATGAAAGGCTGGATACCAACTCGTGGAACTCAGTTCTGGAGCATTGGAAGGAGTGGAACGAGTGTATGTACAGTTCAAGAGTGTGGAACAGTTCTCTGCCCCTGGTTCAAGATAAGGAAGTATTCTATGCACATATACCTAGTATAGTTACATGATAGGTGACCATTAAGGACTGTTTCCTCCAGGTCTCACTCCATATGAATGCAACTCTGAGCAACTCCGAGCCGACGTCGGCTGGCCCATGAACATGGTGAGAATCTCTGATTTCAGCTGATGTCAGTTGGCCCATGAGTGGTGAAAGAATTTGCTTGTCGGCTGACCCATGAATGATGGTATTGATGGCTGATCATTATGTGACCCCCAAAGCTCATGGGTCATGATGGGTGGATGTGCAAGGCTTTGGGTCAATGCCCTGTCCAAACACATCAACTGTCCGAACCCCCGAAGCTCATAGGTGGATGTGCAAGGCTTCGGGTCAATACCCTGTCTGAACACATCAACTGTCCGAACCCCCGAAGCTCATGGATGGATGTGCAAGGCTTCGGGTAAAACCCTGCCCAGATACCCTGGGCTTGAGGATGTTTATCTCACTCTTCAGAACACCTTTCTGAGCTTCGGAAACACCTTCCGGATGGATGTCCAATGCCCAGGTGCATTCCCATCTGCTCCAGGCTTCAGATCAGCTCTTTTTCTGGAAACCCACCCAACATCAGTTGGCCCATGAATTAGGTAAGAATCTTGCCCATCCGCCGATGTCGGTTGGTCCATGAGTGATGAGGGAATATTACTGTCAGCTGTCCCATGAATGATGGAAGTAATGGCTGATCATTATGTGACTGAGTGCCATCAGCATCCGCATCTCCGTCATTTGGCTCATGGTGATCGTCCGGAGGTGGGACATCCTGGTTGTCACCCAACGTGCTGCCACTGAGGTCAGAGTCCAAGTCCAGTCATGGAGAGCCAAGGTTGGGTTCACCATGGGCATCTGTTTCCTCATTGTTATTCTGAGGAGTCACCTGGGAGTCCGCTTCTGGCCCAGGTTGGTCTGCAGTCATCTCATTTTGCTGAGCAGGTCCATGGTTATCAATGTTATCATTGAGTCTGGAGAGTTGGTCCGAGTCATCCTGTGCACGCTCATCAGATAGGGTCTCTGCCTGAGTTGACTTGGATGGATCTGGCCCAATAGAGTGGTTGTCAGACTCAGATCGAATGCACTTGTTACTGGGGGAGCCAATGGTGAGTGCGATCGACTACGCAGAGTAGCAGACTCGGACGTCCTATTTGAAAGCGAAGTCCTTCCAGCACCTGGCCAAGAGTGGTATGCGCTAGTAGTACCATCTGAGTATACCAACAACATGCAGAGAGCCATAAGCATAGGGACCACACATGAACTGTTGCGCAGATAGCAACTGACGTCTTAGGAGTTAGCACAAAAGCTATAAGCAAACAGTTACTTCAGAGGTTGAAGGAACTCTATATTACAATAGTAACACACCTATAAGCAAACAGTTCTATACTAGAGTGTGAGCAAAAGGTGAAAGAGAGTAAAGTAAAGCGGGGACTTACACTTCAGAGGTTGAAGGAACTCTGAAGTGTGAAGACAAAAACAGAGACCCTTATATACTACTGAGGGTGGTCTGTGCGCACATGGTCCATGCTCCCCAATACACCACGTGCGTGTATCTGTAATTGTAATACAAGTACAACTATTGGTTGGAAACCAAATAGAACACCGTACTGCCACGTCAGCTGATCTAAATACAGCTGCTACCGGTATCTTGATAATACAGAACAAAAGAACTACTATACATGGAACAAAGACAATAAAGATATCTTAAAATAGTCCATTCCCATAAGGGGATCTAAGTAGATACCGGCAGTTACAGGATGACTCAATCATCCTTACAACACAGGAAACCGGATAACCGGTTCGTGTCAACATCCCTCCATGATTGAGGCATGCTCTATAGACAGATATACTTATTATACTTTTTTAATGTAACATGGGGTAATTGATTTGCAGGAATACCAAGGGTTTACAGAGACGTTTGTGGATATACGACCTATGCAGGTCATCCCATCTCATACCTAGTACCCTTATTTGAGCCTTTTATCCTCCTGCTCAGGAGAAGAGATGGCAACTGCTCGACCTCTTTGAGCCCCATGTACAAAGTATAGAAAGTTGGTGAGGAAGAAGGCTGCATCACGAGTTCCACGAAAGACGCCATGAAATGGCAATGGCTCAAAGCCATAGTTTCAAAGAAAACTTCTCTGGTACTCTTTGCATATCCCTTCTGTCTGTCTATGTAGCAAAACCAAGACCGTCGACTAGACTGTCGAAAGATGCTCTGGGCAGTGACTTTGTAAGGCCATCAGCCAGCATCTCGCCTGTAGGGGTGCGTACAAGCACTACTGCTTGTTTGGCGACATACTTGTTACGTGCGAGCTGCACGTGAGCCTGACTTAGGCTACGTAAGATGAACGCGGTGACTTAGCAGTTCCTAGACTCTAGCACAAAGGCTGAGTACCGTCTCAATGCATGAAGGCAGAGTTCTACTGCTTGACGACAACTCGGTCCGAAAGGATGAGAGAGAGAGAGAGAAACCATTGAGATTCCAATATGAGAAGTGTACAAGAAAACCAAGCTATCGACTACACCAGTCGATAGCTTCCTTATAAAGATCTTGTTGCGGTCCGCCTTTGTCAGCGAGACCGCCACTACTACTAATACTACCAATCGCCTGTGTAATCGTACAGTAAGGTCATCAGTCATCGTATAGTAAGAGCATCAGTCATCGTACAGTAATGATCACAAATCGTCTGTCTCGCCTTGGTAAGTATTCGGGAGCGACTTGTCATCCCGCTTACCATCATCTTAGTCTGGATCGTAACATCACCCCCTTCACAAGGGTGAGCGCCCTCACTCCACAACCCAATTCGGTACCGTAGTGAGTCCAACATCTGTCTTGTGCTCGTCTCTTATCCTCATGAGGGCGTGCGCCCTCCCCAACCGTTTCACCGAATGGCGTGAGCAATCGACATGTACGAAGATGTCATCTTCGAGTTTCTTGATCACAGCTTCCAACTCCTTGATGACTTCCTGGGACGCGTGGTAGCGCCTCACTTCAGCTGCGAGAGATATGTCCCCCAGCCGAGCCAGGGCTTCGTCTACCTGTCGCCGTCCCCGGAAGTCAGCACGTAGGTACTGCAGTTCTTCCCGGGTGTACTCAGCTGCTGGCCCCATGTCCCGACATGGCTCGGCATGGATGTCTCCACGGTAAATAGGTGAGAGTCGCCCCATCGTCCCGAACACCTCGGGGTTGTCGAGCATCCGTACCCGCACATATCTGGCAGGGGTGCGTCGACCCTCGTGTTCGATGACCATCGGTACCCAGTTCATCCCGTTGTTGAGGACGAACCCGCTGGGGGTAGGCGATAGGGTACGGATAGGGCGCCTCGGCGCATCCACTCGGCACGTAATGATAGGTGAGGGGTCACGTGCCTCCCGGTATGGAGGTAGTCCTCGTGCTTTGTATCCGATTTCCGCAGTCGGTCTGTAGATGACAGCAACCGGCGGTGCTCGTTCTTCTTCATCCATGGTTTCGCTGGTAATGTCTTCGCTTTCTTCTTCTCGTGGTGGAATGTGCAAGGGGGCGCAATGGCAGTAGCTCTGGGGGTTGTCGCACCGGGTACAGATGACATCGGCGTCATGGTATGATCCATCAGAGGACTCGTCGCTGTCATATCGGTCAACAGCAGTGGTGGACGTGAAGGCGGTGGAGGGCTGGAGGATACTTGCCTCATCAGCCACTGTATCCTCATCTGTCTCTCCCTCGCCGTCATCTTCGTCACCTGATCCAGTCTCCATGAGGTCATTACCTCCTTCAACAGCCCGTAATCCTTCCTCATCTGTCTCCACTCTTCCGCTTGCGGGTGTGGGGAATTGCCGGCAAGCCTCGGCCAGGTCTCGCTCTTGTTGTTCTCGTTGTTCTTGATCTTGTTCTGCGACTGCCCTGACATGTTCGATGGCAGAGCAGAAGGGGTCGTCCACGTTGTTGGTGGAGTCGTACGTGGTGAGGGTGTTGACGTTGGGGATGTCGTCAATGTTGATAATGGTGAGTGGGACATGAGCCATTGTATGAGGGGGTGGTGATATAGGTCATTCTGTCAGAGCTGCTTTTAAGTGTATCTCAGCCTGCGGGTTATTGTGTTTGAACTTCCTTATCTCTTCCTCCGCATGGACATCGTCCCACGGGACCCACTGGTTATCCGAGTCGGCGTATCCCTTCCACTTGATCAGGTATTGTAGTTTACGCCCGCGGCCATGTTGTCTTGAGTCTAGTACTTTTTTGACCTCATATTCTTCCACGTTATCGATCAATTCTGGTGGCGGGTGCTGATAGTTTGCGCCATGAGTCACTGTTTCTTTGTAAGGTGTGAGAAGATCTATGTGAAACACATCATGGATGCTCCACTGTGTGGGAAGTTCTAGTCGATAGTTGACAGGAGACATCACCTGGGCTACCATAAACGGGCCGTGTCTTCTAGGCGCAAGCTTCATTGTTGGTTGGTTGGTCCGCAAGTGGCGTCCCTCGAGCCAGACCTTATCTCCCACCTGATACTTGGGTGTGTCACGATTTTTAATCCATGACTGTTGCGCCTTCTGCATTTGTCCTTGTGCTTGTTGTCTTATCTCTTTCAATTGTTTCAGTCTTGCCTCGATTCGTGGTATTGGTGCAGCTTATCTGTCCAATTAGCACGTGGGTGATATCCCATCAACAATTTAAACGGCGACTCGCGTGTGGATTCATTTGTCCAGTTGTTGTGTGCGAATTCAGCTAGTGCGAGGTACTCGGCCCAGTTGTCCTGCCTCTCGTTAACCCAGAATCAGAGGTATTGTTCCAACCATTGGTTGTTGTGTTCTGATTGTCCGTCGGTTTGAGGGTGATAGGCTGTCGAAATATTTTGTTGTATCCCCAAGATTCGGCACAGTTCTCGTGTGAACTTGGATGCGAATCGGGGGTCTCGGTCGCTGATGATTTTTGAAGGTAGTCCAAATCGGGCCACTACGTGTCTGGCATAGAGAATCACCGTCTCTTCTCCTGATATCTCTTCATTGCATGGTATGAATATTGATGCCTTGGAACAGTCGTGGTCAGTGACTGTTAGGATGGAGTCATATCCTCATGATTTGGGGAGCTTCATGATAAAGTCTAACGCCACTACTTCAAACGGCGTTGCTTCTGGTTTCGGGAATATTGGTTGTAGCGATGCCTTTGTCTTTTGTGTATTGACCTTGCACCGTTGGCAATCAGCGCATCCTTGTACATATTCCGCGATGTCGTTCTTCATCGTCGGCCACCAGTAGTGTCGCTCTACTAGCTGAGTTGTGCGATTTATTCCTGGGTGTCCGTGAATTGGAGGATCGTGATGCGTGCGGATTACTTCTCTGATCTCGTCTGGTTTTCCCGTGATGACCAGTCTTTGTCCTTGGTACCACCATAGTCCATCGGCCTTCGTCAGTTTGTGGGGGTCGACCCATTTGCGTATCCTCTGTTCATCTTGTGGCCTTGTAGTGTTGATGGTTCATACGAACAGTTTGTTAGGTAACACCATGACATTCTCATTGTCCTTTTCGCCTTGGTCGTAATTGGGGCACCTTGACAGAGCGTCAGCTCTTCCATTGGCGGTTCCCTTTACGTGGTGTATCTCGAAGTTATATTTGGCCAATTCCAAGACTTCCCTGGCTATCCTTCGGCTGATTTTCTGGGGGTCTCGCCAGTACCAGAGGTTGAGATGATCCGAAAATATGCGTACTTTGTGGAGTGATCCGGCCAACAAGTGCCTCCAGTTTCGAAGTGCTTTTACTATGGCCAGTAGTTCGAGATTGTAGATGTCATAGTTTCGTTCGGCGGCATTGAGCGTTGCTGAGTAGTATCCCACTGGGTGTCGTTTCCCGTCTTGTTTCTTCTGTAGTAGTACCACTCCTACTGCGAATCCGGACGCGTCTACTTCTAGATCGAATTGTTGGATCTGGTCAGCGTGTGCAAGGATGGATTCTGTGATGACCCTTTGTTTGAGTGTGTCAAACGCTTTTTGTTGTCGCTCTCCCCACTGCCAGGGTTCATCTTTGCGTGTTAGTTCGTTTAATGGTTTAGCGATGGCAGCGAATCCTTTAATAAATTGTCGGTAGAAGTTGCAAAAGCCCAAGAATGACCGTATGTCCTTTACCGATGATGGGGATTGCCAGTCGCGAACGCCCGAAATTTTAACGGGGTCCATGCGTGTTACCCCCTCTTCAAGGATTACCCCCAGGTAATCAATACTAGGGGCGTTGAATACACATTTTTCTGGTTTGAAGAACAGGTCGTGTTTCTGGGCGACTTCCAGGACGTCGCAAACTGCCTCTTGATGTTTCTTGAGCGATTGAGGCTGTCGTTTTGTTGCTATTGCAATGTCGTCCATGTAGACCCTGATTGTAGTTCCTTGGGTCTCGTGTTTTGCTATGGTTGGGCAGTAAATCTCATTCATGAAGCTCTGAAATGTGGCTGGTGAGTTGCACAATCCGAAGTACATGACGGTCGGCTCAAAGAGTCCGCGGCGTGTTTTGAACGCGGCTTTGTGTTCGTCTCCCTCTTTGATTCGTATATTGTTGTATCCTTGTCGGACGTCCAGCTTGCTAAAAATCTGTGCTCCCCCTAGGTCTCTGATTAGGTCATCGATGAGGGGGAGTGGATATTGGTTTCATATTGTCCACTCGTTGATCCTTCGGTAGTCTTGTACGGGTCGTAGTTTTCCGTCTTTCTTTTTGATAAAGAAAAACAAGGATGCGTACGGGGACTTTGAAGGGTGAATGTACCCTTTGTTCACTTGTTCGTCGATGAAGTCGTCCAGTGCAGCATCTTCGGTTCTCGTCATTGGGTAAATTTTGCAGTCGATGATGTCTGGTGCTCCCTTTTTGAAGTCTATGGCGTGGTCGCAACTTCGTTTTGGCAGGAATCTCTTTGCTTCTTCTTCGCTGAATACCTTCGCAAAGTGTTGGTATTCTTGTGATATGCTGACCTCCTTGGTATATTGTTTGGCGTCGACTGCAAGTTCGACCGCCGATCGTCGTCCATATGTTTGTTCTTCTAGTTTTGTCACGATTTGTTCCTTTGTTTCTGTAGTGAACATTCGTGATACCTTCGCGTCATTTTCTTCCTCATCTAGTAGTCTTGCTAGTACTGCCTCTTTGTCATTCGGGTTTACTGATCGCAGTACTATAGGGAGTTGTTTCTCATCAATGGTGGCATGTCGCCAGCTGAACCTTGGTTCATAGGTGGCAAGCCATGGATATCCCAGTAGTATGTCTTCTCTGCCAATGTCAGTGACGAGGAAACGCATTTCCCTTTTTGCTCCACCTGTTTCCACATTGAGCGTAAGGTAGTGAGTGATCTGCCCCGCTTTATTAGTGGTATCGTCAATGTTGTAGATATTTTTGGGCTTATCTAGTGCCCGTTGTCCCAGCCCCATTCGTTTGACGAATTGTGGATGAATAAAATTGTCGGTGGCTCTGGAGTCCACTAATGCTTTGATGTCGGCCATATTGTAACTTGCGCAAATTGACACTGGTACTCTCATAGAACGATAGCGCATAATGTACACAGAGTTACAACGTATTGCCCTTACCCAGGCTGCCGGGTTCAGGCGTTTCCAAAATCCTGTCCCATCAATTGTTGCAGGACCAGGTCTTTTACTTCTTCGTCATCTCCTGCAACTCCTCGCAGCCATTTGGCCGCTTTCTCCTCCTTGGTTTGTCCGGCTTCAGCAGTTCACGTCTGCACCTCGCGTCTTCGTCGAGGTTGCCTACAATCGCAGCTGATGTGTCCCATTTTCTGGCAGTTGTAACACTGCGTCTGGCTATGGTCGCGTTGGAATCTTCTTTGGAGGAACCCTCCTCACGGTGGTACTGGTGGCCGCGGTGGGTTGGTGTTTCTGTAGTGATTATTGACGATCTCCTTGGTGTTACGATCGTGGTCTGACTTAGACCCTACACGCGATGGCAAGTAACGTGACTTAGCAACACGCGTCAACACACGAAGGTGTGACGTATATCAAGGACACCTGAAAGTGCCTTCCTAAGGGAGCGTCGCGAACGGACTTCTGAGAGGATAGAAGCCGAATAGATTTAGAGAATGGTACAAGAGAGTCAAGCTGTCGACCACATCAGTCGACAGCCACCTTATATCGTATCCTTGACTGTACGCCTTCGTCAGCGATACAGCCACTACTACTACTGCTTGGTAACGTCCACTAATACTAACGCCACAACTACTACTACTATCTGTCATCCTCAGTCATCGTACAGTAAGAACATCAGTAATCGTACAGTAAGAATATCAGTAATCAACATAGTTCGATATGAGTAAAATTCGAGAGCGACTCGTCATCTCGCTTACTATGATCCACCCCAGCGGTTCACGTCCCATGAGTTATGGGTTAGGTCAGATACGTACTGTGACCTGGGACGTTACATCACCCCCTTTACAAGGGTGAGCGCCCACACTCCACAACCCAGCTTGTCACCGTAGTAAGTCCCACGTCCGTCTCATGTTCGTCACGTACCCGCCTGAGAGCATGTGCACGCCCTAGTCGCCGCGATGAGTGCATGGCCCTGTCGATATGAATGAAGATGTCATCCTCTAGTTTTTTGATGGCCTGCTCGAGCTCGGCTATGACTTCCATGGACGCGCGGTAGCGCCTTACCTCGGCTTGGAGGGATATGTCTCCTAACCGGGTGAGGGCCTCGTCTACCTGTCGCTTTCCACGGAAGTCAGCACGGAAGTAGCCGAGTTCTTCACGGGTGTACTCAGCTGCGGGGCCCATGTCTCGGCATGGTTCGGCGTGGATATCGGCTCGGTAGATGGGAGAGTATTTCCCCATGGTTCCGAATACCTTGGGGTTATCTAGCATACGGACGCGTACGTACTTGGCGGGGATTCGTCGCCCTTCGTGTTCGATGACCATAGGTACCCAATTCATCCCATTGTTGAGGATTAATCCGCCTGGGGTAGGCGATATGGCACGGAGAGGGAGCCTCGTCGCATGCGTTCTGCGCGTAGTGACGGGCGATGGGTCGCGTTCTGCCCTATAGGGGGGAAGACCGCGCGCTTCGTATCCCTGTTCCGCTGTTGGTCCGTAGACAACAGCAACTGGCGGTGGTCGGCGCGCTTCATCCTCGGTTTCTTCGGTAATGATACGGACTTGGTGAGGTATAGGCAGGGGAGCGCAGTGGCAATAGTTGGGGGGGTTGTCGCATTGGATGCAGACGACCCTGGCTGCGTGGTAGGACTCGTCGCTACTGTCATCTTCTTCTTCGCTATCGGTGGCGTCGACGGCGGTGGTGGCGAGTGAGGCATTGGAGGGGTTGACACTACCAACGAGGGTGGTAGCGAGGGAGGTTGCGGACTGGTTGAAACTCGCCTCATTAATAGGTGGACTCTCATCCTCCTCTCCGCTGCCGTCCTCTTCACCACCTGATCCATCCTCCATGAGGTCATCACCTCCTTCAATAGGCCGTACTCCCTCCTCATCGTCCTCCACTCTTCCGCTTGCGGGAGTGGGGAATCGCCTGCGAGCCTCGGCCAAGTCTCGGGCGGCTTGGTCTCATTCAGCGACGGCTCGTACATGTTCGAGGGCTGAGCAGAATTGGTCATCAATGTTGTTGTTGTGGTCGTAGGTTTCGAGTGCATCGACGTGGGGGAGGGCGACCTCGTCAAGGTTGATAATGGAGAGAGGGACATGTGCCATTGAGTTGGATGGTGCGGAGGATGATAGCGTTTCTACCATCGTTGCAGCTGCTTTTATGTGAACTTCAGCTTTCGGGTTTAATCGTGAGAACTTCCTTATCTCTTCTTCCGCATGGACGTCGTTCCATGGGACCCACTGATTTTCCGAATCCGCGTATCCCTTCCATTTGATGAGATATTGAAGTTTATGCCCTCGTCCTGTCCTTCTTGAGGCTATCACCTTTTCGACCTTGTATTCTTCCACGCCTTCGATCAATTCTGGTGGTGGGCGTAGGTAGTTTACGCCGTGCATACGTGTTTCTTTGTAAGGTGTGAGTAAGTCTGTGTGAAACACATCATGTATCTTCCATTGTGGGGGTAATTTGAGCCGATAATTCACAGGGGACATCACCTGAACAACCTCGAATGGTCCCTGTCTCCTGGGCGCAAGTTTGGCGGTGGGTTGATGGGTTCATAGATTGCGCCCATCTAGCCAAACTTGTTCCCCTAGAGTGTATTTGGGCGTATCTTTGTGTTTGATCCATGACTTCTGGGCCCTTATCATATTCTCCTGGGCGCTCCGACGGGCTTCTGTTAATTGTTCTAACCTGCTAGACACACTTGGCAAGTTGATTGTCCCTGGCGCCCATTTATCTCTAGGGTGGTATCCCATCAGCGTGAAAAACGGGGTCTGTTTCGTGGTGCTGCTTATCGCGTTATTGTGAGCGAATTCCGCTAAAGGTAACTGTGCAGCCCAGTTATCTTGTTTGTCGTTAGTCCACAATCTGAGGTACTGTTCCAGCCACTGATTAGTACGCTCTGATTGTCCGTCTGTCCTCGGATGATAGGCTGTTGATATATTTTGCTGGATGTCGAGGGTCTTGCATAGCTCCCTCATGAACTTGGCTGCGAATCGAGGGTCTCGATCGCTGATTATTTTGCTCGGGAGTCCGAACCGAGGGAGAACCTTTTGAGTGTATAGAATTGCCGTTTCTTCTCCCGACATTGATTCTCGACAGGGTAGGAAAATTGATGCTTTGGAGCAATCGTGATCGGTGATTGTCAGAATCGAATCATACCCATCTGATGGTGGTAATTTGGTTATGAAGTCCACTGCGATGACTTCGAATGGATTGGCTCCTAATCGCGGGTAGATGGGTTCGAATGGTGCTTTGGTGGGTCGAGTGTTGACCTTGTGTCGTTGACACTCTGCGCAGCCTTGCACATAGTTCGTCACATCGGTCTTCATGTTTGGCCACCAATAGTGTCAAGCTAGCAGTTCTCTTGTTTTTGCTATGCCTGGGTGCCCTGCCGTCAATGTGTCGTGATATGGTTTTATGACCTCCCTTAGCTCTTCGTCTTTCATCGTAGTGACTACGACTTTTCCATTTTTGAACCATACGCCTTCTATCTTCTTGAGTTCATGGGGGCTTACCCATGTCGTAATTCGGTCTTCTTCTTGTACGATGGGGGTCGACGAAATTCCTGTGACTGTTCGTATGAAGATTTTGTTCGGTAGTACTGTGACACGTTCATTGTCTTTTTCCCCCATATCATAGTCTGGTCTTCTTGACAATGCATCTGCTCTACCATTAGCTCTTCCTTTGAGATGATGTATCTCGATATCGTATTCTTCCAGTTCCAGGACTTTGCACGCTACTCGTCGACTGATTTTCTGTGGGTCTCGCCAGTATTGTAGGTTCATGTGGTCGGAGAATACTCTGACCTTATGAGGTGACCCCACTAATAGATATCTCCAATTTCGTAGCGCTTTCACGATGGCCAGCAGTTCCAAGTTGTATATGTCGTAGTTTCGTTCGGCTTCATTGAGAGTGGCCGAGTAGAATGCTAGCGGGTGGTTCTTGCCATCGGATCCCTTCTGCATGAGTACTGCTCCGACGGCGAAGCCTGACGCGTCTACTTCGAGATCATATTGTACCTTTGGATCTGGGTGAGCGAGAATCGGATTACTCGTGATACGAGTTTTGAGAGTTTCGAAGGCCGTTTGATGAGTCGGTCCCCAATGCCAATCAACGTCTTTTCTTGTTAATTCGTTCATTGGTTTGGCGATATTGGCGAAACCTCGGATAAAGGGACGGTAAAAATTGCAAAACCCCAAGAAACTGCATACGTCCTTGACTTTTGTTGGTGTTGGCCACATGCGGACGTCCGAAACTTTTGCTGGATCCATGCGCGTCATCCCCTTTTCAAGGATTACCCCCAGGTAATCAATAGATGGAACGTGGAATGCGCATTTTGATAACTTGAAGTAGAGATCATGGGCTGCCGCGACTGCGAGAACTGCTGAGACTGCATCCGTGTGTGCTTGATTTGTGCGTTGGAAAGTGCCACAGTCATTGGTGGCGACGGCAATGTCGTCCATGTAGATACATATATGTGTGCCTTCTGTTGCAAATTTGGCGATTACAGGGTGGTAAATTTCGTTCATGAACGCCTGAAAGGTCGCCGGTGAGTTACAAAGGCCAAAATACATGACTGTTGGTTCAAAGAGTCCTCGTCGTGTTTTGAACGCAGCCTTGTGTTCGTCCCCTTCCTTGATCCTGATGTTGTTATACCCTTGTCGAACGTCAAACTTTGAGAATATAACCGCTCCACCCAGGTCTCGCATGAGATCTGTTATTAATGGTAACGGATATTGGTTTCGTACCGTCCATTTATTTATAGCACGGTAGTCTTGGACTGGTCGGAGTTTCCCGTCTTTTTTCTTAATAAAGAAGAAAGACGATGCGTAGGGCGACTGCGAGGGTCTAATATACCCTTTTTTGAGGTGTTCGTCAATAAAGGCGTCCAAGGCTTCATCTTCTGTTCGGGTCATTGGGTAGAGTCGACATGCGATAGATGTCGGTGCGTCTGGTTGAAGGGTGATGGCGTGATCACAACGTCGTCTTTCGGGTAATCGTGCCGAAGCTTCTTCATCAAAGACTTTTTTGAAGGCTTCGTATTGCGGCGGTAGTGTAGCGCTCTTCTCTTCTTTGGGTTTGGCTGCGATAGCATATTCGACTGCAGGGATCATTACTCTTCGTCCTCGCGTATCTTCGTCTTCTAGATTTTTAACGATACGTTCCTTTGTTAGAAGGTGGGCTAGTACATTCCTTCTGTCGGTTGCGTTAACCGTTTTGATTGTGACTGGAAGGTGCGCTTGATTGATTGTTCCCTTCTTCCAATCGAATTGAGGTTCGTAGGCTGCTAGCCAGGGGTATCCGAACAATATATCTTCCTTTCCAATGTTGGTGACTAGGAACCTCATCTCCTTGTCGTTCCCATTGACATTGACTCGAAGAATGACGTATCGAGTTATGCGTCCGGCTTTGTTTGTTGTGTCATCGATGTTGTAGATTCGTTTGGGCGTATCTAGCAACCGTGTCTTTATCCCCATTCATTGGAGGAAGCTTTCGCTCACAAAATTATCTGTGGCTCCTGAGTCCACTAGTGCTCTGATCTTGGCCGTGTTGTAACGCGTGTGTAGTTGAACTGGAATTCGCATAGAACGGTAGCGCAAAATATACACTGAGTTACAACGAAGCGCCCTCACCCAGGCCGTCGGGTTTAGGTGTCTGAAAAACCCGCTCCCATCAACTTCTGCAGGACGAGGTCCTTTACATCGTCTCCTTCGCTGGCTACTCCTCTCAGCCAGTCTTCTGCCTTGTCTTCGTCAGTCTTTGGCGGTTCTCCCGTGCTTCTTATCTGCTGTCTTTTGTTTCGACGCGGTTGGCGACAGTCTCGGCTGATGTGCCCCATTTTGTCGCAATTGTAACAGCGGACCTGACTAAAGTCGGGTCGATTTCCTCGTTGCCTTTGTAAGTACCCTCCCCTTGGTGGAAAGGGGGGTCGCGGGGTATTGATAGCATCCTCTGCTCCTGCGAGTCTTCCTCTAACTCGATCTGCGGAGGTATCCATTGCATCGGGGTGCGGTAGTGGAGCGAGGAGTTTTGCCAGTGCTCCCGATTGGTTTCTGTTAGCGGATCCTTTGAACATGTCTAGGTTTCCACGCACCGTCTGCATATGGATCCACTTTTGTTGCCTTTTAAGGGCTGATGCTCTCCAGTCTTCGTAAGTCCTAGGGTCGTCGTGTTGATACATTGCTTCATAAAGCGTCCTAGGTAATCCCTTTATGAAGTACTTCAGGGTTTGTTCCGCGTTGATGTCGTATCCAGCGTAGCGAACGAGTTGTTCGAATAGAGCGATATAATCGTCTATTTTTCCTTCCTTCATCCTGATGCCTGCGTCTAGTTGGGCTTGGGCTCTTTCTTTGCTGAGTACGTCAGCAAATTGTCGTCGAAAGGCTTGCAGGATATTGTTCCACAGCCTATTGTCGAACTGGCTAACACCCCTGGATACTTCTCTTATCAACCATTGGTTGGCTGACATGACCCAGGCGTTAACCAGGTCCCCTTGGACGTAAGTGAGGAATAACATAGCTTTTTGATATTTATTCCTCATTGCTTGATGGCTTGCGTTGACCCCGGCGTAGATTTCCCATTGAAGTATAAAACCTTCGACTTTTGACCTGTCCCCGTTGAACAGGCTTGGGGGGTTTCCTATGAATTTGTCCGTGGTGTTGCCGCCGCCCTGTGGCATTCCAGGTGGTCCACCCCCTCCTGCGGGCAGTCCTCCTCCTCCTGCGGGCGGTCCTCCTCCTCCTGCGGGTGGTCCTCCTCCTCCTGCGGGTGGTCCTCCTCTTCCCATGGGTGGTCCTCCTCCTCCCATGGGCGGTCCTCCTTCGATTGGAGGGACTCCTTGATTTTGTTGTCTGTAAGCTCTGCCGAGCTGTGCGAATGGTTGAGGAGGTGGATTGTTGTAGTCGAAATCGAATCCTCCTGGCAAGTCTGGTTCGTCTGGTCCCATTGCCCTTCGTGCTGCTTGTATGTCTTCTGGGTTCATGTTTACGACATGGCCCATCCTTTCGTCGATGACCAACGGGGTTGGTTCTTCGATCTGTGTTTGAGTGGCCATTCTGATTGGGTCAGGGATGTGTAACGTAGCTGTTTGAGTGATAATCTCTTCAACAGTGGGTTCTTCTTCTTGGATGTAGATGGTCTCTGGTTCGTTTTCTATGGATGGAGTCCTAGCTCGTTCGCTTGTGTGACTGGTGTCTGTTCTTGCGGGTGTCCTATGTTGGAGTTCTGGAGATACAGGCTCCTCGTGTGTTTCTTCTTCTGAGGTTCCGTCGATTCGTCCTTGTTCTTCGATGTCTCGTGCTTCTGATAGCAAAATGTTGCAGTTGAGATCGTCTGCAGCTGGTCGGGCTGCTTCAAAGTACTCTTGTGTTCGGTTCCACCTGAGTTCCACCCAACAACACCTTCCGTGATGAAAGATGATAGGGTGAAATCGTTGGGCTGTAGCTGCTTCGGCGTAGTAACCAGTGTTGAAGTGATTTAATACTCCACTTCGTCTTTCGTCCGGTATTGTCCTCCAACGGACTCGATTGATGACGTATCTTGCAGGGGCTTCTCTTTCCCTAGAATTGATGATGAAGGGCTGGAAGTCCCAGCCGTCTTTGGTTGTAATTGGCGCCACGGCGTGTGAGGAGAGCTTGACTCTAATGTTACGATCGTGGTCTGACTTAGACCCTACACGCGATGGCAAGTAACGTGACTTAGCAACACGCGTCAACACACGAAGGTGTGACGTATATCAAGGACACCTGAAAGTGCCTTCCTAAGGGAGCGTCGCGAACGGACTTCTGAGAGGATAGAAGCCGAATAGATTTAGAGAATGGTACAAGAGAGTCAAGCTGTCGACCACATCAGTCGACAGCCACCTTATATCGTATCCTTGACTGTACGCCTTCGTCAGCGATACAGCCACTACTACTACTGCTTGGTAACGTCCACTAATACTAACGCCACAACTACTACTACTATCTGTCATCCTCAGTCATCGTACAGTAAGAACATCAGTAATCGTACAGTAAGAATATCAGTAATCAACATAGTTCGATATGAGTAAAATTCGAGAGCGACTCGTCATCTCGCTTACTATGATCCACCCCAGCGGTTCACGTCCCGTGAGTTATGGGTTAGGTCAGATACGTACTGTGACCTGGGACGTTACACTCGGCTCCTGCCAACCGTCCTCGCACTCGATCTGCGGATGTGTCCATTCGGTCATCGTGTTGGAGTGGTGCGAGCAACTTAGCTAATGCTCCTCCTGAAGTCTGTCCTGGTTTGAAGGCATCCAGGTTTCCTCGGACCGTTTGCATGTGAATCCATTTTTGTTGCCTTTTCAAGGCAGATTCCCTCCATTCCTCGTAGTTCTGCAGATCGTCATGTTGATACATTGTTTCGTAGAGGGCGCGCGGTAATCCCTTTGTGAAGTACTTGAGGGTTTGTTCGGCATTAATGTTGTATCCCACGTGTCGAACCAGTTGTTCGAATTGGGCAATATAGTCGTCAATTTTTCCATCCTTCATGTGTATGCCAGCGTCAAGCTGGGCTTGGGCTCATTCTTTGCTGAGAATGTCGCCAAATTGTCTCTGGAATGCGTGGAGTAGGTTTTCCCACAACCTGTTGTCGAATTGGTCTGTTCTGGTGGCTACCTCGTTGACGAGCCATCGGCTTGTGGACATTACCCATTGGTTAACCGCGTTTCCCTGTATGTATGTGAGGAACAACATAGCTTTTTGGTACTTGTTCCTCATAGCCGAATGGTTGGCGTTGACTCCCGCATATACCTCCCATTGAAGGATAAACGCCTCTGCTTGGGATCTTGAGCCTGTAAATGTTGGTGGCGGGTTGCCAATGAACTTGTCGTTCCCTCCTTGTTGAGGGGCTATCGCTGGTCCTGCTGGTCCTGCTGGAGGTGGTCCTCCTCCTCCTCCTTGTTGTGGCCAACCGCCATTGGGCGGTCCCCCTCCTGGTGGTCCTCCTCCTGGTGGTCCTCCCATTGGTGGGAATGGTCTGTTATCGGGTGATGGTACTCGATTTCAGTTGAGCCTGAATTCGTAAAACATGTTGTTTCCTTCAGGGATGCTTGGTGCATCGGGGACATCGGGTCCCATTGCTCGATTTACAGCTTGCATAACGAGCTGGGGTGGAGATACTTCTGTTTGGGTCGTCATGTAGCTGTATGGTAGTCCCCTGATTGGTTCGGGGATTTGTAACTCAGCTGTTTGTGTGGCGAGTGCGTCAACTTCTGGTGAGTGTACCGCGATGTTTTCAGGCTCTTCTCCTTCACTGGGTTCTGTTGGTGGTCGTTCGCTAGTGATACTTGATGCGGCCGGGGTGTTTGCTTGTAGTTGAAGCTCTGCTCGTGGTGGTTCTGAATTGAGGTCCCGATCCTCTTGACCGTCTATAGGTCCTTGTTGGCTTATTGGCCGTGCTTCTGTTAGTGGGATGTTGATGTTTAGATCGTCGGCCGCTGGTCGCATTGCTTCGAAATAGCTGTTGGTGTTGCTCCACCTAAGTTTGACCCAGCAACAGCGTTCTCGGTTAAAGACTACAGGATGATACCTTTGCGAGGTAGCTGCTTCCACGTAGTATCCGGTGTTGTTCTCATCAGACCTCCTTGTGTCTGGTACGTGTCGCCACCTGACTTGTCCTACTAGGTAGCGAGTGGGGACATCCCGTTCTCTTGATTCAATTCGGTAGGGCTGGAAGTCCCACCCGTCTTTGGTGTTGATAGTCGCCACGGCGTTCGATTGTAGAGTAGAGCTTGGTTTTAATGTTACGTGCGAGCTGCACGTGAGCCTGACTTAGGCTACGTAAGATGAACGCGGTGACTTAGCAGTTCCTAGACTCTAGCGTGAAGGCTGAGTACTGTCTCAACGCACGAAGGCGGAGTTCTACTGCTTGACGACAACTCGGTCCGAAAGGACGAGAGAGAGAGAGAGAGAGAAACCGTTGAGATTCCAATATGAGAAGTGTACAAGAAAACCAAGCTATCGACTACACCAGTCGATAGCTTCCTTATAAAGATCTTGTTGCGGTCCGCCTTTGTCAGCGAGACCGCCACTACTACTAATACTACCAATCGCCTGTGTAATCGTACAGTAAGGTCATCAGTCATCGTATAGTAAGAGCATCAGTCATCGTACAGTAATGATCACAAATCGTCTGTCTCGCCTTGGTAAGTATTCAGGAGCGACTCGTCATCCCGCTTACCATCATCTTAGTCTGGATCATAACAATACTCCCTAATAGCATGGTGCTTTATGGTTATGTGCTTAGAGCGCCTTCCAGTGATAGGGTTTTGGGACAAGTCCACAGCTCCCTTATTATCACAATGGAGAGGAATGGGGGAGGATACCTCATACCCCAACTCTTTAAGATATGTCCTGTACCACATCGCCTGATTTGAGGCCTCACAGAGGCTCATATATTCGGCTTCAGTGGTGGACTGGGCAATTGTCTTCTGCTTTCGCGACGACCATGAAATGGCAGCGTTTGCAAGAATAAAGACAAATCCTGAAGTGGAGTGCCTGTCCTCTTGATCTCCCCAAGAAGAGTCAGCATAGCCATGAAGGCCATCCCCACTTTTCCCTCCAGTGTAGAGCAATGCCAAGTCCTTAGTGGTGTTTAGATATGCAAGGACATATTTGGCTAGTCTAAAGTGGTGCTTGGAGGGATTGGAAGCATATTGGCTCAGGCGTCCAACAGTGAATGATATATCAGGTCGGCTCCCAATCTGCGCATATAGCAGAGACCCAATAATTTGCTGATACTGCTTTATCTCAGCAGCAGAGGCTTGGTCTTCATATTTGACCAAATGATCCTCACAGCCCGAGGGTAGAGGGGTATATACTGGGTTGGAATCCCTCATTCCAAATCTCTCTACGACTGATTCGATGTAATCTGTCTGGTTAATTTCCATGGTGCGCGAAGCACGGTCTCTGATGATGTTAACACCGAGATATGATTGGATTTCGCCAAGATCAGTCATCTCATATCGATTAGATAGAGACTTCTTTAGATCATTGATCTTATCAAGAGAGGACCCAAGTATAGTGATGTCATCGACATAAAGAATGACGAACAGTGAATCACCCCCCTCATGGCAGTGACACACATATACTCCTGCATCAGAGTGTGTGCAGGTGAAGCCAAGTTCTTCAAGAACTCCATGGAATTGCAAGTTCCATGCCCGCGAAGCTTGCTTCAGGCTGTAAAGAGCCTTCTGCAGACAACACACCATGTGTTCAGATCCAGCAACGACGAAACCTTGTGGTTGCTCCATATAGATCTCCTCATCCAGATCGCCATGTAGGAATGCCGATTTGATGTCCATCTGGTGAATTTCCCAATTCTCAAGTGTAGCTAACGCTAAAAGGAGTCGTAATGACTCAAATTGGGCAACTGGGGAGAAAGTTTCGTCGAAATCCACTCCTTCTATTTGAGTGAATCCCTTAGCCACAAGGTGCGCACGAAAGCGTCCATCCGCTTTCTTTTTGAAAACCCATTTAGACTTGACAGCCTTTCTGCCCTCAGGGAGAGCTTCAAGGCGCCAGACCCCAAGATGAGCTAGAGCGTCCATTTCATATTGGCACGCTTCTATCCACTCATCTGCATATTCAGAATTCATGGCTTCCTTATAAGTGAAAGGGTCCCTATAACCAGGGGCACCTGCAGCACTAAGGAGTTGTACCAGTCCTAGACGACTGCTACCCTGTTCAAACTCATCGTCTGAGTCCAGCGCCACTCTATATCGAGTTGGTGCTCGCCGATTCCTAGTGCTGCGCCTTAATTCAGGCATAGCTGGAAGCTCAACTGGCGAATCCCTATTGCAATTTTCCTCAAGAGGAGTAAAAGCAGGGGGTGGGATCGGGTTGATAGCTCTAGGACGATGATTGGAATGTGTATTTGGACGACGAACAGGGGGAGATGTAGCAGTAGGACGAGTAGGTGGAGTATGATATTCTGTTTGAGGTGGAGGTTGGGGTGGTTGGGTGGGAGTGTGCGGCCTTACTTCCTGAGGTGGATCCTCAGGTGCCTCTTGTGTAGGTTGTTCCTCTGGTAATTGAGGAGCCTGAGGCTGTTGTGGTGGTGCTGGTGGAGGCTGGACAGGCTCTCCTGGAAAAATGACTTCTACTGGGTACTCAAGTGTCTCCCCAGTAGGAATGGAAGGTGATGGAAATTGGATTGGTGGTCTCTGATTGCCCATATCAGAGTGGGAAGGGAAAGTCTGTTCATCAAATGTAACATCTCGTGAGATGACGAACGACCGGCTATGTCTATCCCATAGAGTATAACCTTTTGTATCAGGTTCATAGCCCACAAACACAACTTCCTTTGACTTAGGATCTAATTTGCGTCGGTTGTGTTCTGGTACATGATAGTAGGCTTTACAGCCAAATACTTTAAAGTGAGAGACATCTGGTACTGTACCATACCAGAGCTCATACGGAGTTTTCCACTGAGTAGAACGGATGGGAGTTCTGTTGTAGATGTAGACAGCGGTTATAACCGCTTGCTCCCAGAAGCCCAGGCTTAAACCTGCATCATGTAGCATACTAGTGCCTTTTTCCATGATGGTGCGATTAAATCGCTCAGCTCTACCATTCTGTTGTGGAGAATGTGGCACAGTGAGTTTATGCTCAATTCCCGCTTCCAGTAAAAGGTTTTTAACCTCCTTGTTCACATACTCGCCCCCGCGATCAGAATGAAGACACTTTAGTTTATAGTGCTCCAACTGCCTTTCAGCCCATTGCCAGTAGTGCACAAAGGCACCTGAAAGCTGGTCTTTGGACTTTAAAGGAATCACAACCGCAATTCTGGTGTGATCATCGATAAAGGTAGCAAAGTATTTGTTCCCCTGAATAGAGTTACTCTGAAGGGGTCCAACTAGGTCGGAGTGAACAAGTTCAAGCGGCTTTGAAGCACGCTTATTGGAAGAAGGGAAAGGATGACGATGGCTCTTGCCTAGCTCACAGCCATGGCAGATACCAGTCTCCTCTGGGGAATTATTTATGATGAGTCCTTTACAGGAACTCTGAGCATATCTCTTCAGCACTTCTTTGGACATATGTCCCATGCGTTTGTGCCAGGTCTCTAAGCTGGCCGATGCAGAGGCAGTGCTAACACCATATATGTGTTGCACTGAGAGCCAATAAAGGCCTCCAGCTTGAAAACCATCCGCTACTGGTTCAAAGTTGTATTCGAGGGAGAAGCTATTCCCATCGAACTTTGCCAGTCCTCCTTTCTTTGTAAGTGTCGCTACAGAAAGGATTCTGTCTTGGGTGGAGGGGATGTGTAGAACATCTTCTAGGATTAAGTCCTTGCTATAAGAAGTTCTGAAAATCACAGAGCCCTTGCCGAGCCCTTGCCAACGGCTTTAATGATGGTGCCATCAGCAATGGAGATGTCACTATTGTGAGACTGATATGTATCAAAGTCTTCACGCTCAAAAGTTGAGTGTGAACTTGCTCCACTATCCAGAAGCCAAGTGTTGTTACGCTTGCTTCCCATGACATAAAGTCGAATTTGAGGGACCTCAGTCACCTCCTCTATTTTGCCACTACCATTTACAGAAGTAGCTATGGGGGCCAATAAAGCCCTTGGTACTGGCGGCGCCTTCAGGAGCCTTCTGGAGGTCTCCTTATCCTCCACAGCTGCCATGACACTGGCAGACTGCTTCTTGATCTGCCCCTCCTTGCCCTTACGGGTGTTCTCTTGGTCCTTCTTCATCTTTTTGCAGTCTGGTTTTTTATGACCGGGCTTTTGGCAGTAGTAACATGTGGGCTCCGAAGAGCCACCTTGATTGGACGAAGAGGCTTGCTGCAGCTTGGACTGCCGCTGCTTGCCTTTATTATTGAAAGATGATGAAGATGAATTTTTGATGGGGGCGGCCTTGTTTAAGGTCGCCGAAGGACCATTGAGGCGACTCTCCTCATTTAGGAACCTCTGAACAAGGTCATTGGGGACGAGTGCCGAGGGGGGACCATTGGCGAGTATTGTGCCGGCGATGGTGGAGAATGATGGGGGGAGAGCATCTAGTAAGATGAACGACAACTGCATGTCGCTGATCGCCATCCCGTTCTCTGCAAGTGTGTTCCTCGTGTCCAGCATATGCTGGAGTTGAGGCAGGAAGGGCTGACCTTCCTGGAGCTTGGTATTAGCAAGCCCAACCCATAAATTGAAGGTGGCCATAGAGCCAACCGCGCCGTACAAACTCTCCAGATGTATGTACTTCTGGTGCACTGTTGCATAGGTGAGATCAGAGGACACCGCCAAGTATACTTCTGTAGTACAAAATAAAGTTATCATGCCCAAAAGGGCCTCCTCCTGCTTGTTCCAGAACGCAATTATGTCTGCGTCTGGGTTGGTGGGATCGGCGTGAGCCGGGTCATCGTGGGTGAGGTGGCGTTTGCAGCCATTCATCCTCATGAGCGCCACGAAGGTGGAGTTCCACTGAACCCAGTTGGTGCCATCCAAACGATCCAACTTGATGGTGGGAGGGAAAGTTATGGTAAATGCAGATGACATTGTTGCGGCCATTGTAAATTTGAGATGTTATATCTGGTGCCAAGGAGCAATCAGCACCAGTCCAGATCTTTTTGAAGGTATGGATACCCAATCACAGGAGCGCTATGCTACATAACACAGATGTGTCATGCCTCAAGTTGTGCGACTTTCTAGATAATCTAATAGATAGTAATAATTTTAATAGTACCCTTGCCAGTTTTTAAACTCTTCTAAGACCCGTGAGGGTAGTGAACCTATGGCGAAAGTCTAGGGGTCTTAAACCAAGGATAAGATGTCCGTTAAGACAGAGCTATAGGTCTCGCCATCTAGAGCTATGCTAGTTTCTCACTAGAGACTGATCATAAGGGATGCTTGTCAGAGAGGAGCCAACAGCGAATTCTTAGAAGTGTGGACAGGATCAACTCCTAGAACAACACAACTAATCGTCTGTGGAGTCTCTGAACCAGGCCATTAAGGGCCTTCAAGCATAAGTAGTGTAACAGTGAGACATCCTATGCAGCAAATCCTGCACAAATGTTACGTCCCAGGTCATACCACGTAGCTGACCTAACCCATAAGCGATGGGACGTGACTAGGGGTGTTTACGATTTCTCAATGACCGCCCGCTTTGTTCTTACTCATTCATACGATGTGGATTACTGATACTATTACGGATTGATGACTGATGATTAGTGGACGCTTACTGTACGATTACATAGGATTAGTGGACGATCACTCAGCAGTAGTAGTAGTGGCTGTATCGCTGATGAAAGCGTACAGTCAAGAATCGGTTATAAGGTAGCTATCGACTGATGTAGTCGATAGCTTTACTGTCTTGTATCATTTCGAATCTAGTCGGGTTCTCTTCCCTCGAACCCCGAACGCAAAGCTCTCTTAGGGAGGCTCTTTCAAGAGTCCTCATATCGGTCACACCTTCGTGTGTTGACACGTGTTGCTAAGTCACGTTATTTGCCATCGCGTGGTCAGGTCTAAGTCAGACCTCGAACGTAACATTACAGTAAAGCTCTCCTCACACGCCGTGGCGCAAATCACAACAAAAGACGGTTGGGAATTCCAACCCTTTCGAGTCAATTCAAGAGAAAGGGACGCCCCAGCAAGATACGTAATCAACAGAGTCCGTTGGAGGACAATTCCCGACGACAGACGCAGCGGAACCCTAGAACACTTCAACACCGGCTACTACGCCGAAGCAGCAACCGCTCAACGTTTTCACCCAATCATCTTTCACCACGGAAGGTGTTGCTGGGTAGAACTTCGGTGGAACAGAACGCAAGAGTACTTCGAAGGAGCAAGGCCGGCCGGAGACGATTTGAATTGTAACATTCTCCTCACCGAGGCACGAGAAATCGAAGATCAAGGGAGGATCGACGGAACAGAAGAAGAAGAAATCCCTGAACCCCTGTCACCAGAACTCCAGCACAGGGCACCCGCAAGGACCGACACCAGTCACACCAGTGAAAGAGCTCAAACTCCGCTAACAGGAAACGAGCCAGAAGTGGTCTACATCCAAGAAGAAGAACCAGCGGTAGAAGAGATCATTACACAAACAGCTACGTTGCATATCCCTGACCCAATCAGAATGGCAACGCAAACACAGGTAGAGGAACCAATGCCTCTAGTCATCGATGAAAGAACCGGGCACGTTATACAAATGAACCCCGAGGACGTACAAGCAGCACAAAGAGCCATGGGACCGGACGAACCAGACCAACCAGGCGGATTCGATTTTGATTACAACGAACCACCGCCCAGAGCATTTGAACATATCGGAAGAGCTCACAGACAACCAGGAGGAAACCCGCTAGGAGGGGGACCACCAGCACATGGAGGAGGAGGACCACCAATGGGTGGAGGAGGACCCCCACCTATGGGAGGAGGACCTCCTGTACCGCCTCAAGGTGTCGGTAACGCTACCGACAAATTTATAGGAAATCCCCCGAACCTATTCACCGGAGAAAGGTCAAAAGTGGAAGGCTTCATACTCCAATGGGAAATATACGCAGGAGTCAACGCGAGTCACACGGCAATGAGGAACAAGTACCAAAAGGCAATGTTGTTCCTCACTTACATTCAAGGGGACCTGGTTAACGCCTGGGTCATGTCAGCGAATCAATGGCTGATACGAGAAGTATCACGAGGTGTCAGCCAGTTCGACAACAGACTGTGGAACAACGTTCTGCAGGCATTCAGGCGGCAATTCGCTGATGTACTCAGCAAAGAAAGAGCTCAAGCTCAACTGGACGCCGGGATCAAAATGAAGGAAGGAAGAATAGACGATTATATCGCTCTATTCGAACAACTCGTCCACTACGCGGGTTACGACATTAACGCAGAGCAAACCCTGAAATACTTCATAAAAGGGTTACCAAGGACGCTCTATGAAGCGATGTACCAGCACGACGATCCGAGAACATACGAAGACTGGAGAGCGTCAGCCCTCAAGAGGCAGCAAAAGTGGATCCACATGCAGACGGTACGCGGAAACCTGGATCTATTTAAAGGATCCGCTAACAAAAACCAAACGGGAGCATTGGCCAAACTACTGGCACCACTATCACACCCTGATGCAATGGACACATCTGCGGATCGAGTCAGAGGAAGACTCGCAGGGGCAGAAGACATCGTTAATACCCCAAAACCTCCGTTTCCACCACGAGGAGGGTATATGCAACGACAGCGAAACAACAGGACGGACTTTAGCCAAGTTCGCTGTTACAATTGCGGAAAGATGGGGCACATCAGTCGAGACTGTCGCCAACCACGTCAAAACCGCCGACAACAGATACGAGGAGCAGGAGAATCATCAAAAACTGATGAACAGAAAGCCGAAGAATGGCTACGAGGAGTGGCAGGTGAAGAAGACGAAGTAAAAGACCTCGTCTTACAGAAGTTGATGGGGACGGGTTTTTCAGACGCCTGAACCCGACGGCCTGGGTGAGGGCACTTCGTTGTAACTCTGTGTACATTTTACGCTACAGATCCATGCGAATTCCAGTTCAACTACACACGCGTTACAACACGGCCGAAATTAAAGCACTAGTGGACTCAGGAGCCACAGACAATTTTGTGAGCGACAATTTTCTCAGACAACAAGGAATCAAAACAAGGTTGTTAGATACACCAAAGCGCATCTACAACATCGACGATACAACGAACAAAGCGGGACACATAACCCGCTATGTTATCCTCCAAGTCAATATCAATGGAAATAAGAAGGAAATGAGGTTCCTCGTCACTGACATTGGCAAGGAAGACATACTATTTGGGTACCCCTGGCTAGCAGCCTACGAACCACAATTCAACTGGAAGAAGGGAACGATCAATCAAGCCCACCTTCCTGTTATTATCAAAACGGTCAACGCAGCAAGCAGGAGAGAAGTTCTAGCTCACCTTCTAACAGAAAAAGAGCACATTGTCAAGAAGCTAGAAAATGAAGAAGCAAGAGGGCGACGGCTAATGGTCCCCGCAGTCAAACACGCAATAGAGGCAAAACCAAAGGAGGAAAAGACTCCCACATTACCACCGCAATACGAAACCTACAAAAAGGTATTCGACGAAGTAGCCTCGACAAGGTTACCGAACCGACGATCGTGCGACCATGCCATTACACTTCAACCTAATGCACCAACATCATTGGCATGTCGTCTATATCCAATGACGAGGACAGAAGACGAAGCACTGGATGCTTTCATAGACGAACATCTAGCAAAAGGGTATATCAGACCCTCTCAATCCCCTTACGCATCATCCTTCTTCTTTATCAAGAAAAAGGATGGAAAACTTCGACCAGTTCAGGACTACCGCGCAGTCAACAGGTGGACGGTTAAAAACCAATACCCACTACCATTAATCACAGACCTCATGCGCGACCTGGGAGGCGCGGTTATATTCTCAAAGTTCGACGTTCGACAGGGGTACAATAACATACGCATCAAGGAAGGGGATGAACATAAAGCGGCGTTCAAAACACGACGAGGACTTTTTGAACCTACGGTTATGTATTTCGGACTTTGCAACTCACCTGCAACCTTTCAGGCGTTCATGAACGAGATATATCAACCTGTCATTGCCGCGTTCGCACCTAAAGGCACTCAGATACGAATCTATATGGACGACATTGCGGTAGCCACTAACGATTGTGGCTCTCTCCAACAGACCAACGATGCACACACCGAAGCAGTATCGGCAATTTTGGCGGTAGCAGCCGCCCACGACCTCTACTTCAAATTGTCAAAATGCGCATTCCATGTCCCGTCTATTGATTACCTGGGGGTAATCCTTGAAAAGGGGATGACACGCATGGACCCAGCAAAAGTTACGGGCGTCAGCACATGGCCTGTACCATCAAAAGTAAAGGACGTACGCAGTTTTTTGGGATTCTGCAACTTCTACCGTCCCTTTATTAAAGGTTTCGCAAACATCGCAAAACCAATGAACGAACTCACACGAAAAGACGTCGATTGGCATTGGGGTCCAGCCCACCAAAACGCCTTCGAAACACTCAAAGCACGAATAACGAGCAATCCGGTTCTCGCTCATCCAAACCCAGACAAGCAGTACGACCTCGAAGTAGACGCATCCGGATTCGCCGTAGGGGCAGTACTGATGCAGAAGGGAGACGACGGCAAGAGACATCCAATAGCCTTCTATTCGGCTACCCTCAATGAAGCCGAACGGAACTACGACATCTACAACTTGGAATTACTAGCCATCGTAAAGGCGTTACGAAATTGGCGGTACTTGTTAGTGGGCTCGCCACACAAGGTCAGAATATTCTCCGACCACATGAATTTACAATACTGGCGAGACCCACAGAAGATCAGTCGACGAGTAGCGAGAGAAGTCCTGGAACTTGAAGAGTATGACATTGAGATACATCATCTCAAAGGAAGGGCAAATGGTAGGGCCGACGCGTTGTCAAGAAGACCAGACTACGACACAGGAGACAAAGATAACGA